>JANHGC010003148.1:76471-88749 GCA_027560395.1 Boaedon fuliginosus | reverse complement strand
TAACAACTGCAGTGATTCACTTAATAACTACAGCAAGAAAAGTAAAATGGGGCAAAACTCACTTAACTGTCTTGCTTAGCAACAGAAATTCTGGGCTCTGTTGTGGTTGTGAGTCTGGACTACCTTTCAGTTGCAGATTGGATCAAGTTGCAGAATGTAGCTTTACTCCCCCTAGTGGTAGAACATCAGAATCATCCTGTATTTAACCGCAAATGCTGGAAATGGCTTATTCATGTAAAAGGATTTAATTGATATAAACTTCAGTCTTGAAGTTACACATCTATAAATTCTTGCCAGGAGGGATGTGAAGATATCCATTTGATCGCAAAGGCAGAAAATGGTATATAAACAGATAGCCATAAATTTACCGTGCTTCATTTAAATAACATCTTTCATCCGCTGCACTGGGTATGTCATTCAGTAGAAATTGTGTTAGGATAATGGCAGCACCTTTATCCAGCTGATGTTTCTGTTTCCTGCTTAGAACGCTTGTTGAAAATGAGCCTCGAAGATCTGCGGGAATTTCTGCAAGAAAAAATTGCTGCTTCTCTGCAGTTTGAAGACGATACTGTAATTGAGCATTTACAAGCATCCATGGCAGAACTGCGTAAAATGAAATTCGATCTTCCACCTCCGCGTAAGTCAAAGTTTGAACAATGATGCAATTTTTTTAAAGGCGCTGTTTATTCCTGTTAAGATAAATAGCCACTTAACTTGCCATGTCTAATAGAGCACCTTTCACAAAATTAGTTTAGCTGAGTGGGGAACTATGATCACTAGTACAGCATTCTTTTCTTCTTTTTTATTAGAATTTTTCAGAACAATAAAAATGAATAAAATAAAAAGCCCTAAAAGAGCAAAGAAAAATAAGTATACAGAAAATAAAAAAAGAAAACATAGAATTATGACTTCCACCCTTCTTTCTATTGAGGTGTTGCCATCTTATTCTTTCACTCTTTCCTACATCATCAATTCAGTCTTTTCCTCTTTTAACACAAAGTCCAGTTAAGGATTCCAGTCTTTCTGAAAAGTGTGTATTGTTTTTTGCTTGACTAAACTGGACAGCTTTTTCATTTCCAACAATTTTTACAATCCAGTCTTCTGTGGATATTCTACTATTTTTTCCATTTTTGTGTCTACAGTAATCTTGTCGCACATACAATATATTTCCCGTATTTATTTTCTAGTTCTTTGTCCATTAAACCGAACAAAAATTCAAGTTTCATCATAATATTAATCACAATACCTTTTGCATCATTGTATGAATTTGCAATCAAAAATTCTTCGCTAAATACAGCACCTTTTCCAAAGCAACGTTTTCACTATCACCTATAGGAGGAAAGAGAGAGCTGGATTTCTTGCAGGTGGGATCATACTCCTGTGTTCCATTTTGACGATCTCAGGTTCAGAGCAGATGGAAACTTTAAATTCTTGTGCTTCTTCTGCCAATTAGGATGTAGAATATATTAAAGTATGTGGCCATAACAATGAGTTTCCATTACAATAAAACTGCCCAGGCCAAACATCATAAAACAGTAATCAATAAAGAGTAATCAATAAAGAGAATATTAAAAGTTAGTGCTAAAGACAATTGGATTGAATATCTACCTGTCAGAAATAGAAAGGAGTGTGAGCACTGAAAGGACATAAGCATGTATGCTTTCTTGGAGAAGTTTCTTGTTGAGATGACCAATTGATTGATTAACCTTCACACGCTGTCTTGTGATTTACATATACAGCTGCAGCTGGTCTGTGTGCAAGAAGAAACTATTCCAATTACTCTCTTGAATTGACATTTTTATTTCCTTCCTTCCTCCCTTGACTTCCTTCATATTTAGTTCCTTCATTTGATTTTTTTTATATACAGTGATAAATACTTGTTCATGTTGTTCTCCATAATCATATCAGAGCAGTTTTTCTGTAATAGCATCTTCTTCTTTTTCCTTCTGGGAACAGGATATTCATAAAAAGAACATAGCTGACAGTATTTTTTCAAAGTCTTATTGCCATACCCCAACAATATCTCTGAATGCCATTGCAAGTTGCTTAGGTTGTTATGTCTCCAAAGTTGGAAATATTTTGTTTCTCCCTCAAAAATACATTTATTTTTTAAAATTAATTTCAATGTCTTAATATTTGAAATCATATTCCAACTTTCTCTGAATCCTTCATTTATTTAAAATTTTCTACGGCCAAAACCTTATTATGTTTTTTGCTGTTTATTTTGAATTCTTAAAGCTTATAAAAATATGATTTCATTTTCTTACATTAAGCATTAAGCACTCACCCAGTGTATCCAGCATTATGATTTTAAAGATGTCTAATTTCTTTAAAGGACTTAATAGACAATTTCTAAAAGTGGTTAGCAAAAAAAAAAAAAAGGAAGTGCAAATTTAAAGTCCTTCGAAGGCTCCACCATGACTGGAGCAAAAATGCAAATTCCCCCATCTCCCAGTTCTCCCATCTTGCAAACCCCTTGTGAGGATCCATTGTATATAACATCTGAGTGCTATTGCTATCCATGTTGTAAGCTGCCCAGAGTCCTTCGGGAATTGGGCGGCATAAAAATGTAATTACTAAATAAATTAAAATTGTAGGGAGAACAATATGGACAATCTAACTCTGCCTTAAGCATGAAGGGCATCTGGGTAAATTTGAGCCATTCAGGCCAACCCACCATTATTGCTGTTGTGGGGGAAAATAGGAGGAGGAAGGAATAATGAGTATGTTGGCCCCCTTGAGTTATTTATTAAAAAAAATAAAAGCGAGATTTGAAAAAGATCTAAAAAATCTTGCATCCTTTCCAAAGAGGGTTGAAGGAGCCAATCTACTTATCAGCTTCTTGTTTTTAGTCACAATCATCAGCCGTGTCATTTCTTCTCCAAAAGTCCTATACATTCTTAAAGTTACTAAGGTTGGAGACCCCTGCTATGTATTATACTTTTTAAATGTTCAACAAAACCTTAAACAATTTTCATATCCCTTTTCCTAATCCCAGTGATTGTTGTCCTCTAGAAAGTTGCTATCGGTCCCTAATTTGTTTTTCATTACTTATAAAATCCAGGTCACTACATTTCATGTTTGTCCTTGGATTTAGTCTAATAAGACTAATGCGTGTCTGTACCTTTTTGTTGCAGCAAAATCTGAAGAATTCCCCAAAAACCCCCTGGGGGTGGAACTTTCTCTAAATCTACTCTCAGTGAAATCCAGCATAGCTAATAATGGTCAGAAAACGGCCATCAGTGACTTCAACAATGATAAAGATGTCATAATACAATCTTCTCCAGATAAAAATCCTCATTGCCTGAATGAAGGAATTGATAACTCAAATATGGCAATACAGGAAAGAGTTTCTCCAGAGCACAATGGAACAGCCTTGCAGAACAAACTGGCGGATATGCATAACAACCCTTTCCAAAGACTTCCACCAAATGAAATTTTTGAAGCTGAGGAGTACCAAGTGGAAGAAAGTGCTGATAAAATATCTTCCATGGAGAATCCTATAATGCTAGATAACCTTCAGACAGTGGGAAGGATAATTCAAGATGTGGCTTCAGACAGTGGGAAGGATAATTCATTAAAAAGTAGTAACTCTGAGAAGTGCAGCTTACAGGAAAATAAGCACATTCCTCTAGATGACAGGGACCACGTTATTCCCCCTGTGCCACAAGCTCAGACAACAAACAAGTCTGCCTGGGAGTCCCAATTGCAGGGTCAACCCTTGGAAGCTGACCTGTCTACCAGCCATGACAGTACAACTTCGTTAACAAGATCTCAGTCACTGCATCACTTAGACGCTGTGCAAATTGCAGCTGTTCTTGAGCAGGAGAGCACAACCTGCTCCTCTGAAGATTTAGTATCTGAAGATGCTGCCTTGCTTAAAGATGATTTACAGCATCCCCCGTGTACAGAGGTATCTTCCACAGCAGAATACGGCCTCTTTATACCACACGACGTGCCAGGAAATCTAGTAGTGCCATGTAGAGAGAGGACATCTGCCTCTCTCTCTCCTCCCTTCCAAGATGGGCAGCGACGGCCTTCTAATGTATCTCAGTATGATAACCTGTCCGAAAATGAAGACGAAGAAAAACAGGCGCCCGCTACTAAGAAATTGGCAGACTCAATACCACAAACTGAACTCGGCACACCAGTATTAAAATCTTCTATACCCAAGTCTGCCTCACTTGGGGAGATAGACAATCTCCAAAGGCAAACCCAAGAAGCGACAGATTTGCCAAAAAACGATGGCCCTCTCACCTCATTCCCCATGCTGCCACATTCCAAGCGATTGTCTGGGGGAGGCAGCGTGCCGGTCCTTTCCGAGCCTGGCTGTGATGCTCTCCTGCTGCTTGGAGGCCTTCAAGCCCGGCCTACTTCGTCTCCTGTGTTGCAGGATCAGCACAGCCTCTTCAGAATTATAAAAACTACCACCCCTCTTCATTTGGCTTATGCCACGGAGCAAGACTGCTTGAGCAAAAAGCAGGTGGCTCTCCCTTTGCCTGAGACCAGCCACTGTCATACAGCGGATGGCGAAAAATACAGTCTTGTCCCTGAGGAAGCTGAGGTAGCCGGGGATCGTGTTCAGAAGTTGAAAAACGTTCCGGGTGGTTCACCTGCATTTCAGAAACCAAAAATACCACCCAAGATTTTCAAAGCACATTCAGAGAACACATTCTCTTCAAGCTATTCCCCCATGGGGCAACTGTCTAAATCGGTCACGTTCTAGAATTATTGAAAAGGAGAAATTTAGGTCACATAATGTTTTCCCATAAGAATTTGGAAAGGAAGGCAGAGCCTGAAGCAAAATTAGGAAGCTGATCACTTCATTCATCAAAAGGTATTCAGGAATTCAGGTTAAAGTTCACAGGCCAGGCCAGGCTGGCAGCTAAAGAGAACCTCTTACAAGATCTGGGTTGGTCTCCAAAGTATTTGAATTGTACGTCTCATCTTTTCCCTGACTAGATACATGTTTTTACAGATTTAACTTTCTAAAAACATCAGTGTTTCCAAACCCCTGCAGCTGAGAAATAAAAAGACATAATTCAGAAGAGCACCAAGTCCAAAAGGAGTTACTTTAGGAAGAAGAAACCAGTCAGTTCCAGATTTGGGCCAGTAATACTTTTTTTCCCCAGTAGCAATAGTAATGTTGTTTTTGTTTCAATTTAGTACTGTAGCTAATATACTATTACATATGAAGCTGTGCATACTATATATGCCAGGGAGGTTAATTTTCATAGCATCTATGCATAACAAGCACACATCATATGTGTGTCCTTTCACTGAAATCAGACAATTTGACATGCCTTTTTAAAACTTTGGTTCCTCTTGCCCCACCATACCTCGTTTACAGTGATGAGATTTATTAAAGAGAAAGGAGATCCCAGCAGTACTTTGGTTCAGTATGAACTTTTCAGTATGTTACAGACACATGGGTAGCTTCAGAGAGAAATCCAGATAGTGAGGTAGAATGGTTTGCAATGTGCTATCCAGTGTTTGCAATATGCTATCCTAAGTTTGCTTAATCCTCAACTTGTTTATGAGAATGGATCCTCTAAGGATCTGTGACAGGAAGTATTAGTTTGGAATGCAAGAAGTGTTCTAATTGCACTACAAGGCAACTTTCCCAACCTAAGGAAGTTATGACATCTTACTTGCCCTCATGCCATTGCCATCCCTTTGGAAATACTCTTTTACCTTAGATGAGTATTATTGTGTTGATTAATAAACAGTTCTTGCATTGATATTAGAAGAAGAAAAATAGAGAAAATATTGGTAGGTAAGACAGTTCCTAAAAGTAGACTCTTTGATCAAGTCTGTAACTTCCCTAGCTGTTACACAGTTGTGAAAGTAATGCATCTCCATTTCTCCAGGATGCAGTTCCAAGGGTAAAGATTCAAATCTTTTATTTGACTTAAATCCAGTTGAGATTTTCCTCACAGCATGCAAAATCCACGGCTGCATTCGTAGCAGTTAAATTTAACAGAAGATGGGATCCTCTTTGGTTGATGAGAAATATTTTGTAGTCTCTAGTAATTATGCTTCCTTTTGTTTTTAATAAGGTGTGATAACACATTCAGACTATTGTAATTCTGCAGTGAAGGCTTTTTTTTTTTTACATCAGTTACGTTTTGCAGCATCAGATGCACATTAAATACCTTCATGCCTTAAACCCATGACACACATTTCCCACTGCAAGAATAACTAATGGACAATTCAAGGAATTGTAACAAGCAAGCTGTAGCGTTACTTTAAGATGCCAAGAAAGGGAGCCTAGTGCTCATTGTAAAGAGGGGTGGCAATTCTGTGTCCATCCAGATTCTGGCCTCCAATTTGCATGTCCTTAGGTTGCGGATGATGGGAAATGTACTTCAACAACATGTAAAGAGTTCAATGCTATCTATTACTTTTGTAAACTTGTATTTGGACAGGGGAAGGAGCAGACCTTGCTCCATCTGAACTTGGACAATTGAATATTTTTAATTTATGCATATATTTTATTTTGTGTTCTGCTCTATACCTACCCAGCCAGCACCAGACTAGAAAATGTTCTTTGCTGGGGTTATTTTTTTCTTTTTGGTTTTTAGTTGTTGCTTTTTTTTAAGCTTAGCTGATGTCCAAGTTAAAGAAATGTTGGTCTAGATTTCCCAATGTGCTCAGATGTCACACTCATAATTTCTGGAACAAGATGGGGTTTAGAATTGTTGGAAGGGCAAGTTGCATTCCTTTGTGTAGAAGACATGCAAGGCAAGCGTTCTTCTTTCGAAGCAGCAAAGCCCATTTGGTTGGGCCTTTCCCCTTCTGCTGTTCTCTGTGTGGGCGCCCGTCTGTTGCAAAAGGAGAACAGGTGCACCACAGTGCTTCATAACTGGCAATCGGGCGATTCACTTGTGTTTGCCAGTTGCCTTGTGGCCTCTCACTCTTGTCCATAAGCAAATTTTATACCAGAGAAACACGGAAAGGTGGCTTTGTATTTTGGATCTTTTTCACTTGCTCCCAAATGGAACCTGATTACCTTTTTCAGCCCCAGACTGGTGGAGACTCATTTTTAAGGGCCTTATGGCCCTTCAGTTGCTGCGGTCTCCTAATGTTTTTTCACTGACATAGGATGATGATGGCAACATTCCCCATTGAATTTGGGCAACATTGTTGCTGAACTGTTGGGCCAGGGCAAAGCTTGCGTCTTCAGTAGAGAGGCACTTATGAACTTGTGCTGTTAAACAAAACTGCCCATCACCATTCATATCACACACTTTATTCAACATATAGCTGCAATTCTGCATAGTTGCCTTAGTGCTGGCTGACTCATTGGCTAATCGGAGCCATATTTTCCCAACTAAAAAAAGGATTATTTAATTTTCAGGAAAACCAGTTCTTCTCCAAATGCTACTTCATAGAAAATATTGATGTCTTTCAGAACACAAAAACAAAAGCTTCCACATATTCCTGGCTGGATGTCCTTTTTGTTTTGTTTTTAACGGTGTTGTTTGTTTTGTTTTGTTTTTTTGCAAAAGAGACCAAAGACTTGAAACTCTAGGGCGAAGCACCCTACTAAAATGTTGAACTGTAGCTGAAAGAGATCCAGAAGCTCCTATTCTTTGAAAGAATGGACTGTGACAGGAAGACAAATCATTTGCTTATGTACCTTCAAAAGATACAGCATTTTTTGATTGAGTAGTCTCTTTGAAGCAAATCCAGACACCAAAACAATTTACCCACAAAATTTAATTTCATCAGCATGCCTTTTAAGTGGAGTGAAGTCCAAGAAAGGAACATCCTTATTCTCAAGGCATTAATATATCCTCTTTAATATTAGTTAAGAAAATACTTTGAATCCAGATAACAACACATATACACACAAACCTATTTGGCCTTTCAGAGGTTAATCTTGTGTAATGGTATTAATCTTGTGTAAAATTACAGAAGAAAATTTGTTTCCTAAATGAAAGTAGTTACTGCCTAGAGGATGAGACAGGTTACTCATCCATGTGCATATTATTTAAAATTGTACCTGTCTTATTTATGTTAGCAATTCAAATATAGCTTTACATGTAGGCATGTATCACGCTGCATACTGTATTATGAAAAGATATTCATATGATTACAGTTGAGCAGATGTTTAAAACCTGAATAAACTATAGTTTTAGATGTGCTTCGAGATGTAGCATTTTCTAGTAGTGCAGCCACCTAAGTAAAACTGGAAGCTAATGCTTAAGGCTTCCCAGTATAACTTCTGGGCCAAAAAGATTTCCTTTCTATGAATGAAATGGAAATCTAAAGTGTTTTGGAAATCAAGAATAATGCCTAATTATTTTCTAAATCCTCTGAATGCCCAATCCATCTATTGCTCTGTCACCACCTCCTCTTCCACCTTCTCTTTTCCCCATTTGTTCCAAAGATAATTTGAAAGCAGTCCTTGCAAAAGAAAAAAAATGTATTACTGGACCTCATCCCAGTTAATGCCACTTTAAACCAACAAGCATGTCCCATGAGAACAACAGTATCCAAAGCTGGGATGATATTCCAAGTGATAAGGGGAGCAGTTGAACTTCATAGTTTTCCAACCATCTTTTAACCTGTTGGTTACAGGATAGAGCAAATCTTGAAAGAGTTTCACCACAACACAGTCAAGCATCCCAGGGAAACGTTCAGTAAATCTCAAGTGTGCTCTTGTGCTAAAGAATTCAGCTGGGCTGCCTAAGAATGAGGATTAAACAGACTGATTAGGATATTGAGAACCAACCCAGGCATTCCAGTGGGATCAGGACGTTTAATCATGCAAGCCCTACTTTGGAGGGTTTCATTTCTAGAGGCTAGTTGCGATAGAAAAGATATTCTGACAGCATTAGAGGTGTGAAGCCTTTTACTTCCACGATATCCTTCCACAAAGTAGGTTACTACATTAAAGGAGTTCCATGGATTTCTGTCTAGACTTAGTAATGCCTGGTTTGGTTTTGATCAGAATAATCCTGTATGAGGCAGTTGGTTGAGGTTTGGTTTTGATGCTGTTATCCCCCAGGCTATTGCACTAATAAGATGGGGAAGGCATCATCTCCACTTTGGGGAGGTATAGCAAGCTGTTAGAGCAAAGCCAGCTGAGCTCCTGCATGGAAGCAAACTTTGATCAGCCCTTGCACCAAGTGTGTCTAAATATCCCTTAGTAGGAGAAACAGTCAGTATTCCTTCAGAAACTCAGGAAAACATCAGGGAATCCCCGACATTCCCAAAGTAGAGCTAAGATGTATTTCATTTTGAAATCTAAATGTATCTTGGCAGACCAGCTCCAACTCTTGGATCAGAATAGTGCAGGCACGAGGCAGGGATTCAGTTCTGGATTCTAGACACTTTCCCACTGCTGAAACTTGGAAAGCCCTGCAGTTCAGTAGATGGCCCCGTTTGTGCATTTTGATAAGTCTGCCGCCACTGTCACCCTAAAAAGTCCCATGTTAACAGCTACCCTTGACACTTCAGAGAGCTTCGGTGATAATTCTGTGTGATGTAGTCTTGCCGTCATTCTCTTTTATGTCTCTGCTTGCGGGGGGGAAAATAGACCCAAAAGGATTGCACAGGATGGTGAAAATTTTACATGGCTGTAGTAAGAGACTTTAGAACAAATTGCTGCATGTGGATTTGTTACTTGTTCTCTGGGAATTTTGGCAAGTTGCTAGTCTGTCCCCTGGTATGCTCAAAAATGAGCTCAACTACTCCGCCAGAGGGTAGTTCACTGGAGGGATGGCAGTCCAAGTGTGTTCCATTCCTACTCATGGGGGTTTGGCTTAACAAGCATTTGGGTTGTCACAATTTAGCCATGGAACAATCCACCATAACCACCACTGTAGACAAGCTGACACTTCAAGAAAAGATTGGAAACTGCTGGATCATTGCTTGCAGCTATAGTTGCATTCATTTTCTTGGAAATCATAAAATGAAACATGCTTGTCAGCACAGTGTTCATGTTTTCAGGCTTATTCTGTAGGAAGATAATAGTTTGACCGTGACACTTTCTGCAAAGGCCAGAGTTGTATTATTCATGTGACAACTGCAAAATTCCTAGTCTTGTCATTTAATGGCAGCAAGGACTTTGCTTCTTCCTCGCCAGATGGGGAACCATGAACGATAATTTTGATTTCCAACTGGAAACTCTGGTTTCACCACCAAGTTCAGCCTAAGCTCAGTTGGCCCCAGCAGCAGGAAAGCCACCTGACAAATATATGACAATGAAGAATTCCACTCTTAAATGCACAGCTCTGTGAGAAAGAACCAAAACCTAATCAGGATGCTTCATGGAATATTTTTAGATAATTGTCTATTGGTGAACAATAATGGTTGTTCATTTCCATAGGCAAGTTCCCCAGCTTGAAAATGTTTTGAGACCCCCTGTATAATACAGCTGCCATGTAAAAGTTAATCTTAAATCCCTTCCATGCAATGCGTTTTACAATTGTATGTATGTTTAGGTACCTGGGATCAAGATGTTTCTGCCAACTTGAAGGTTTATTAGCCGTATGATTCAAGATCAAAGCACCACCTTGATCCCCCTTCACCAGAAATATTTTTTTCCAGCATTTCCTGTAACCAGTTAAAAGCCCCTCTTCTAATTTTTCCCCACTCTTCTAGCTCAGAAATATTTTTAGGTTTCCTTCCATTGATTGAATGCTTGAGATCTGCCCACAGGTTTTCAATAAAATTCAAATCTGGGGGCAGTGAAAGCCATTGTAATATTTCCTCTTGTTTCCTGCCAGTATTTTATGGTCTGCTAGAGCTGTATGTTTCAAACCATTGTTTGTGAATACTCAGCTTCTGCATATAATTGCATACTAAACGCATATGAAATGGACCTTGAAATAATGTTACATATGGAAAGTATCTATTAATTCCCATCAGATAGTGATAGCCACATATCTTTCCAGGTATTTACTTTCTCTAAATTAGCCCCAGCACTGTATAGCACTGTATATTTAGGAGAAAGTGTCGTTATTTGTGGTCTTTATTTCTCTACTACCATATTTGCTACAGTGGTTGTTTTGCCTTCAGTCAGGGTTAATATTGTATTACAAAATTACAAAACAATATATTGTAGAAATAATCCTTAAAATCCTCAAAATCTTTAATAAATGCATATATTCAGAAATAATAGTAATAAGGTAAGTACTGGAGCCAGTTGTTAAGTAAATTTTCTTCTAAATAGTTCAGTTTCAAGGCTCTTTTAGGGATAGGTGGCTCAGTGGGACAGATGGCTGAGTTTGTCAGTCAGAAAGTTCGGCAGTTTGGTGGTTCAAATCCCTAGTGCTGCGTAATGGAGTGAGCTCCCATTCCTTGTCCCAGCTTCTGCCAACCTAGCAGTTTGAAAGCATGTAAAAATGCAAGTAGAAAAATAGGGACCACTTTTGGGGGGAAGGTAACAGCATCCCGTGTGCCTTCGGTGTTTAGTCATGCCGGCCACATGACCATGGAGATGTCTTCAGACAGCACTGGCTCTTCGGCTTTGAAACGGAGATGAAGGGGAAGGGGAAAAGGAGGAGGGGAGAAAGGGAAGGGACAAAGGAGGGGAGAAAGGGAAGGAAGAGGGACGAAAGGAAAGGGGAAAAGGAGAAGAAGGGGAAGGGGAAGAGAAGGGGGGGAGAAAGGAAAGGGGAAGGGGAGGAGGACTGTGAGCTTGGTTGTTTCCTTGCAGACATCTCATTACCTAACCATGGGACATCATTCGTGTGAGAAGGGAGTGGGGTTTCAGCCCAGCTGCCTTTTGCTCAAACCCTCCCCACCCCCGGCCTCCCCCACCCCCCTTGGTCTCCCGGCCTCTCTTGCAGGAGATGAACGAGGACCACAGCACACCCAAGAAGGAGAAGCAGGAGAGGATCTCCAAACACAAGGAAAACCTGCAGCACACACAGGCTGAAGAGGAGGCGCATCTCCTCAGCCAGCAGAGACTCTACTACGACAAAAACTGCCGGTTCTTCAAGCGGAAAACGATGATCCGAAGGCATGAGTTGGAGCAGCAGAATATCCGTGAGGTCTCCGCTTTTAGCCTTCGCCCCCTTCCTCCCCTCCCTGCACCCCTCACGTCCTCCCCAAACTAGGAGGCAATACTGTGCAAATCCAGATAGCCCCTTTAGGACCTGGGGACTTCAACTCCCAGGGTTCCTCGGTCAGCAGGAGGAGGAGGAGGAGGAGGACTTGGCTGGCTGGGGAATTCTGGGAGTTTATTTATTTATTTATTTATTTATTTATTTATTTATTTATTTATTTTATTGGATTTATACCCCGCCTCATTTCCCCTGTTA
>JANHGC010003148.1:55561-68582 GCA_027560395.1 Boaedon fuliginosus | reverse complement strand
AGAGAGAAAGAGAGAGAGAGGGTCTTCTTGGAAAGATCCTGTTTGACCCCCTCTTGTATTATAACTAGTTAAGGGAAAATCAACTCCCATCCCATCCTTAAGGGAGCACAAACCACACCTTAGATAAATATTGCCAAGTTATGTTCTCCTCAGTGAAAAGGACGATTTCAGGCAGGCCAGGGCTCTGCCTTCAGGACACAGTGTGAGTATTTGCAAAGGATTTAGGAATGAAGACACACTTGGCCGACACTGGATTTTCTCCTCCTCTCAGCCTTTGGCAGTAGCCTCTCTCTTAGGCCAAGCATTTTAAAAAGCATTTGGGATTAATCTGAAGTTTCAGCAGTGAGAGCACAGGAAGTTACCCCCACCCACCCCATCTCACATCACAGGCTACAGGAAATATTCAGAGACATCTGGATTATTTGCACATCTGGACACATACAAACAATTTTAACAATAGCAGTTGCACTAAGAACAGTTTAAAAACTAGGCTTTCTGGGGGATCTCAACTGATGAAACTTTACATCCATTCACTTCTCAGTTGTAATTTTTTTAGAAGGAAATGTTCTTTTTCTAAAGGAATACATAAAATAGTATAACCATAGAAGTTGTAAATTGCTCCGATTCCTGCTCATCTGCTATCCTCTCTCCATTGAGATTCAAGGTTACACAGAATAATCTGTAATTTACAAACTCTTTTAAAATTGGAGCCCTAATAGTCATGTTTAGAAATTTAGGGGGTTCTATCTATGGCTCTCTATATATGCCAGTGTTGTCCAAAGATATTTCCATGGTCATGTGTCCAGCATGGCTATACGCCAAAGTCATATGAAACGCTGTTACCTTCCCACCGAAGTAGTATCTATTTATCTATTCACATTTGCATGTTTTCGAACTGCTAGGTGGGCAGGAGCTGGGCCAAGTAGTTCACCCTGTCGTGTGGCACTTGAGTCTTGAACCTGGACTGCAGATGACAAGCTGGGCGCTTTTAACCACTGAGCCATCACAATTAAATGTGTGTGTGTATGTGTGTGTATCGACCCCAGACTCCTGACACCTGAATAAGAAAAGGGTGCTGTGGCAATGAAGAGCTTTTCTTCTAATTCTATAAACTATGTACATGTTCTTCTCTTAGTTTTCTACTAAATAACAAATACACTGGAGGAAGGTGGAACCATTCCAATATGTTATCTATTTGTATTTCAACCACAGGTCTCAGTACAATACAGGTCTCGGAGCATGAATTTTAAATATCTAGATTTTGAGTTCTGTCAGGCATTAATTCCTCCCTATAAAATCTCTCAATACATACATTTTGTTCAATTATTATCAGATCCACGACAAACTTCGCCTCTTCAAAGTGACTTCATGTAGCATCCAAACGAGAAACACACTGTATTATCTAAGGTGGCCGTTCCAAACCTGGAACCACAACCATCATCATTCCCCTTCACAATCATCAATGCTAATTAGGATGATGGGAACTGTGGCCTGAGCCCTAGCTATAGAAGTTATGTGTGACACCTATCCACAGAGGAAGAGAGGACTAAGGCATGGGAGGACAGCAGTGCAAACCTCGCCTAAGAAAAGCAACAGAAATCAGTCAGAAACCTGGAAAGCAGGAGGAGATAAAGCAACAAAAGCAGAGGCATATAAAGTGGGGTATCCAAGTTAGAAGAGAAGCAAGTGCAGATGCAGGCACTTTGTTTCAAATCGGTCTCATGGGTAAAGAAAAAAAGGTCCATGTCTCCTCATTCTTGACAGCACTCTAATTCAAAACATTTTTTTCCTCAAGAACTGTAGTAAAAATAGACTTCCTTTTGAGGAAGTGGCCCCTTTTGCAACCAGGGACAAGACACATTCTGTCTTCTTGAAGGAGATCAGACTCGTAAGAACATGGAGAAAGGCAGGCATGGGGGTGGGGCATGCATGGGTTCAAAAGAAACAGTTTTTCAGTATATAATCCGAGCAGCCTTTTTCTCTAACAAAACTGCTCCTTTCCTCTCAGTGACTCACCTTGGTCATGATATTACACATTTGCAGTTCATGCAGCCTGGACCGCTTTCATCTGGGGGATTCAATTTACGTAGCTTGTGCTGCCGGATCTCTCGCACTAAAGTATAGAAGGCATCTTCGACTCCCTGCAACAAGTCAATGAAGTGTTTTAAACATTGTGTCATTTGCATGTATAAGCAAAGCGAAAGGACATTTTTCCAACAGCAGTTAAAACATGTGTTTTCCACTGCTGGTCAGTTCTGAATGCATTACTAGACCTAATCTAGGATTTGATTCAAAGAGAGAGAAGCTTCCCTCTTTCTCCTCAAATACGAAAAACAAAACCATGTAATTGTGAGCTGGTAGATGTTATAGAAATAACTGGCAGAATTGGTAGACGTGACAAAGGTGTGACTGTTTACCAAGTGCCCCTATTCTGAATCCATAGTCCCAGAGAGCCAATTGCCTAAATTGGCAGCGAATACATGCACTTGGGCATTTGGACAAATGGCAGAGTATAGAATACCCCCATCACTGTTGGCTGAACATTTGCCTTTGTTACTGCTACTGACAACTGCTAAACCAGGCTACTTGCCAGTCATGTCCTATCATCTTAATGGAACAAAGCCACTCCTAATCCAAACTTGGTGTAATTTTCACTTCTGTTCCCTGGTGCTCAGGAAACATTAGCAGAAACTATACAACCTGTTTAGTAATTACCAGCTGGAACCTTAGTAACCCAACAGTAAATGCATACTATTGGCTCAACAGAGGTAAGGGCCAGCTCCAGCCCAGTTAAGTCAGACAACCATAAATAGGCTTATACAAACAGAGAAAGTAAGATGAACAGACATCTGTTTACACAATTCAGAAAGGTATGTAATTTCCTTGGAGGGGCAGAGTTGGGCATTTTTCTATCAGAAGAGACAGTCAGCAAAGGTGGAATTTGAACTAAGGGTTGGTTAAGTTTCTTTGTTGCTATTACTGCACAATTCAAATCCAGGGCCAAGAATTGAATACAGCAAATCCTCAACTGATTGCAGAAGCAATGCAGAGGCGCCAAAAAGCGTCCTCTGCCTTACAAAGGCAACAATGAAAAGTTCAACAGACTCTCTGGAAGATAGCTTCATTTTTATCATAGAAACACCCCGAAGATTACATCCTGCAAGTATGGAGTAGATTCTTTCCTCAAGTAGAAAAAGCGAGTCTCATTGTTTGCACTTTCCTCTCCCCCACATCTCAGATACCTGTCTAGTTTTGGCTGACGTCTCTATGTATGGAATCCCATAGCTCCGAGCCAGCTCCTGGGCTTGCCGCGTTTCCACAGTCCGGGCAGGAAGGTCACATTTATTCCCCACTAATACCATGGGCACATCATCGGAGTCCTTCACTCTCTTGATCTGCTCTCTGAAACACAGAAAACAAAACTGGGACAAATTAATGAAAGCCAACATTTCTATACAAGGGCCATGATTTTTAAGAGCTTAATGGCATAAGAATATGATCAACCTAACCCACAGAGAGGTTGAGTTGAGGCTTTCCCTCTCATCAAAGTCCTCTCAAAGCATTATCATCCTCTCATTACCTGATGTGCAACCACTGATGCATTTGTCAGTACAGCTTTTAGGCCAAAATACACCACATGCCTTCTCTGGACATTGTTTGCCTCAGAACTTAAGTACATGGGATTACTCTCAATCCCTGCTTCATTCCTCCAGTAAAGCCAAATTCTCCAATTCAAGCAAACCAGATAGGGAATTACTGAGGTTAGAGTGTTCACATTTAAGATTCGTTCATTGTTAAAAGACTGGTTTTCCTGTTCCTGGAAGAAGCTGGCATCCTAAAGAAAACACAGCTGATACAATTTAATTAAGCAGAGTATTCATTTATGCAGATATGTAGGTGTTGGGGCAAATCCTGCAACAGGAAGGTAAGAATTGGATATCAGTGTTCCAATGGAACTCCCCACATCCATTCAGCACTCAGACAAAGTCCATCCAAAAAAGAATTTATTAGAGAAGTCATGTTGGCAATCTGGGAAAACCCGAATCTAAGAGTTCTGGGTTTCCTCTACCCCAAGTGATATTCAAAGATCCATCCCCTGCACCCATCAGTCCATCACATGGTCCAATCAAACATTGTTCTGTTGGAAGACACTCCTCACACACTCCCATCCAGGTGCAGGCTGCAGTGTCCTTGAACTTCGAAATTTCCCCTTGCCTGGTGAAATGAGGCAGGGTATAAATCTAATAAAAATAAAATAAATAAAATAAAAAGAATGTTGTTGAGGCTAATCTACTGCTCACTAAGAATTTCCCCCTCCCAAATTCCCAAGCTAACTGTGGCAGCCTAAAAGCTTCCAAGAAAATATGAATGTATGGCTTCCAAGGCTGGCATTGGAAAGGCAGACTTTGTAGGCATGAAGGCCACCAGCTGTCCTTCCCAGTTCATGCACATCAGGAACATAAAGCCTCCAGAAGATCATTGAGATGACACAAAAATGGAACAGAAAGGTGGACTTTCAGGTCAAATAAAAATGGAAGAGAGTGTCCTAAAATTCTTATTTGTATCCCCAGGAATTTTGTTTTAAATTTGCAGGGGACTTTAAAAATTCTTTATAAACCTTACAACATGTCAGGGATATAATTTTGTTAATTTGCTACAGAAAAACAATAGCCCAGATTCCTATGGTACCTTAAGCACAGCTATTTTTCACAATTACATGAGGTAGAATAAATTTCAGATTATGCAACTGCATGAACAGATTCAAATCTATGGAAACATATACCCTGATGTATTTGTTGCCCTAAAAAATCTATTGTCTTTGAAACATCGAAAGCCTCAGAGCCTTATACAGAATCTCTCATACTAACTAGACTGGCCATCCCACTGCATACATAATCATGTGTATCAGCAAATATGTGGCAGAGGAGGCAGAATAAAGGCACCTGCTTGACAATGTAGCAAAAAGTCCTGAACCATCACTAAGCTCAGAAAGGAACAGCCATGTGGGACAGAAAAATTCTCTGATTTTCTACTCTTTATTTTAATAATGTTATCAAAAGTTTTAAAAAGGAGAAAAACTAATACAAACTAAGGTAAAGCAAGGGAAAAAAGAAAAAAATCAAAGAGAAAGCTAAAATGCAAGAAAAGAAATGTGTAAAAAAGAGGAAAGAAAGAAAAAAGTTTCTGATCTTCGTTATTGCAGTTACACGTACACTTATAAATTTACCTCTTTCTCTGAAGTTACACGTCTCTCTTCTGTTCTCTCCTCAAATCCGTAAATCATAAGCTCATTTTTTAATGTTTTCCACAAAAAGTGTAAAGGGATTTCCAGTCAGCAATAAACAGTTATTGTCACTGAAATGGATTTGAATCAGATCCACTTATTGTCATTTCCCAATAAAAGAAATCAATTTCAGTCACCTCGGCAAGTTCCATTGCTTTTACCAGCCATTCCTCCACTGTGGGTAATACTGAATCTTTCCATCTTTGTGCATAAAACAATCTTGCTATAGGTATCCCATACAGTTCCCCATTGGGGGAAGAGAGGCGGGATATAAATCCAACAAATAAATAAATAAATAAATAAATAAAAACTAAATTCCGTGACTTGTTTGTTCATCAGTCCCAAAAGACCAACCTTAATTGTATATTAAACTTTAAAATCCCCTGAATCAGTCTATGTATTGGAATCCAAAAATTTCTAGCTTTACGCTACATCCAGGAAGCATGATAAAATTCCCCTTCTTGTTGTTCGTGTGCATTTGAAATGCTCTGATTTTTTTTTGCTCATAATTAACATTTCTCATGACAACTGACAATGACCAAACCCTCTGTCCATCCATCACAACTGGCAGTGCAGGTCACAAAACAGCAGAAACAGAGTTGATGCAATCAGTTGGTGGTTACTGATAATTTCCTGGTAATGGCAAATCTGTGTGGAAATTGATAGATTTGTGGTTTCCCTGGCACAGCATGTTCAGCAATCCCAACTTCTGAAAATATGACAGTCAAGGGCTGCAATTATCATAATTCAACCTGGACATTTCTAGCAGAATTTGCTGATCCAGAAGCTGAGTGTGGAGGGTTTAATTCCCCCCCCTCTGCTATCACATAGTTAAAGAATATTCTTATTTGTATCCTGACGTTTCTTCTGTTTTCATTCTCCTTCCAGCAGTTTCTACTTTCATTTCCTCTTATAAGAGTTTCCTACACTTCTGCCCTTCCTTTCTATTCCTCTTCTCTTATGATGATGATTAACCATTCCTAATTGGCCACTTTTGGTCATCTTGCATCACAGGAGAGAGACCCTCCTTTCTTTCTCCTCTGAATCATGTTATCTTTAGCCATCTTTTTTTTTTCAATTCTACACCTGCTGCTCCCAAGCTACTTTCATTGTGGGGAGAGGGTGTCCAGCTGTCTACCCTCATGGCACAGAAGAAGCCCCGAGTCACAGCCTTTTTCCTCTTGCACCATAATCTGGATAGACACTTGATGTATCTATGATATCCGGGGGCTTTTTTCCTTGTCTCTTCTCTCTCCTCATACCTCCAATAATACCTTCTTTACAGATGACCTCCTCTTACAACAACATTTGAATTAAGCAGCGAGCAGGCCTTTCTGAACAAGGAATAGAGCACAAATCCTTTGCCAGCACTCAATGACAGCTTCAGCCAGCCTGGAATCCAGATCACCAACCAACCTGGCTGCCCTACAGGTACTGATGTGTGTGTGTTTCCTTGTTCCCCAAGGAATAATCCTGGCCTCTTTTATTCAAACAGGCCACCACTGGACTCCTTGGTTCACAAGGAATTGTCAACAACACTGAGAACACTGACCCAAGAGATGCACTCAGGCTTATCAGAGCCAATTAATTTCCATTAAGCTTGCAGATTTTCTAGGTGATTTGAGCAGTTTTTCTTGAAGGAAAGCTATGACTACAGATAATTCTCCAGTTACAATCATTCATTCAGTGACTATGCCAAGTTATGGGGGCCCTGAACAAAGGGCACTTAGGTCCAGTCTCTGAAGTTATGACTGTTGTAGTGGCTGGTCATAGGATCAAAATTTGGGCACTTGGCAGCCCACCTACCACAGGGGCGCTTCCACTACCCCCTCTGTCTGTTTCCACCCCATCTCTGCCTCTTCCAACTGCCCGGCACAGCAGCAATCCTCGACGGCAGCAGCACTGGGGTTGGAGCAGAGGCTCCAGGCCTTCAGCAATCTCAGCCAGTTACACACACGGCTCTACTTCAGTCCTGGTGCTGCCATAGCCCCAAGCACCAGCCACCCCCACCTGCCTGTGCTTCACTGGCCCTGACGCCCTGCACTCACTGCCCCTGCACTCATGAAAGCTGATTGTGCAACTTGGGTAACGGCACAAGGAGCCTCAGGGAGAAGGCCTGGCACTGCCCCAGAAGCCACGTCAGTCCAGGTCAGGCGCATTTCATCAGCAGCAGGAGGATAGTAGCAACAGTCAGCTGGGGATGGCAGGGCCAGCAGAGCGCAGGGTGGGAAGGACAGCAGAGGTGGTGGAGAACAGGACAGCCAAAAGGGCAGAGATGGTGGGGGATGGATGGGGAGTTGGAGTCCTTACATTACCAAGGTTGGGGGTGATGTGGGGGGAACTAAGCCGGGAGTGGGATCGGGGTGAGTCCTCCGCTAACAACCTTTGGGATTCAGTTATCAGTATCAATGGGGAGTGCCAGGATTGCCATTCCTGAGTATTGCAGTCACATGATGTCATGCTTTACAGTTGCATCACTCAGTGGCAGAAATGCTAATCCCCATTACCATTCCAATTACCATTCCGTCTGTGGAATACTTGTAACATACTTCTCCCTCACATGTATAGATTTTCTTTTCTCTTCTTAGCAGTGAGCCACAGAAAAACATATACTAGCATTATTTGTTTTATTTAAGACTACTAAAATCTTACTATCAGGGTAGAGTTAATGTGCATTCATTTTTAGCCATTTCATTCCCTGTCTTACTTGAAGAAATATATTTTGTGCGTAGCAATTTGGGAATTACGTCTGACAGCTATCGCAATTGCACCCTAATTGTTCCTAGGTGAAAACTGACTAATCCAGTTAAGCAAATCTACACATCAATGAGTAAATTAAAACATGTAATTTTTCCTATCTAGTGTGCCCTGGTTTAAACATTAAAAAGTGAAAACAGCTTTTATGTGTTGGAAAAAGAGATGTAGGAGACTCTTGCTTTTTCAAACCTTTAATGTAAATCTTGATTCCAGATTCAGCAAACTATAACATTCAGAATGACATGCTGACTAAGTATGATAGGGAAAGAATTCACTAGAGACCAATAGAGGGAAACAGATACAGGAAAAGAAAAAGAGACTCCCTCTGTAGGCCTTGAAGTGGAACAACTATTTGTTTTGGGGTTTTTTTTACATTAATTTAGAAAGACGGTGACCATCAGCAGAACTTAAATTCTACCTACATTTTACCAAGGCTTTTTTTTAGGTCCATAACCCTTTGTGAAGCCATCCTTGTCTGATAAACATGCAAGAGTTCCTCTGCATTTTAATGACGTCTCCGAGGAACACTGTTCTTTTTTCATACCCACCAATGCAATGGTCTTTAAGCAACAGTCAAACATGTTTCAATACAAGATCTTTAAGAAGTGTAGAGGTATCAAGGATTCTTAATTAAAATGGAATGCACTACTAGATGCAAGGCTTTTGCCTCTGCTGAATTACATATAGGGAGGGAAGCTTATGGATGTTCTGGTTTAGCCAGTCCTAAAACACAATCTATAGGAAAAATCAGGCACAGGAGAAGCGGATGGGGGGGGGGCACCTCTATTGACAGTGAAGATGGGTGGGGGCCCCAGCACTCAGGATGCCCCAGCACTCAGGATACTCGATTGATGACTTCTACAAACAGCCTGAGAAAGCGCACACATTGCTAGAACTTCCCTAGGAAAAATATCAGCGAATCCTCAATCAACCTATTCATTTCTCTCTCCCTCTTTGCCCTTCACATGCAATCGATACAGGTTTCCTTCCCTTAACACGTACAGCACATCACCCTTAATTAAGGACAAAGGGAACAAACAAGAGAGGACGTCTCCTACTAGTCACAGCAAACATTTGAATGCTCCCACCCTGGGACTTTTCCTGATTGACCAGCAATTTGCTTGGATGACATCTCAGCAGAAATGCTGCTGAAAACTTTCTGCTTTGATCAGACCACAGGCTTCCTTTTTTTTTTAGGATAGGCTGATTCTCTGGAATAAAACAGGATTCACACTATTGTTCACAGAACAGGTGAAGATTATTCTACTCACCTATACTGATGAATGTCTTCAAAGGACTTGGTGTTGTTAATAGCGAAGACGCAGAGGAAGCCTTCTCCTGTCCTCATGTACTGATCTCGCATGGCACTGTATTCCTCTTGGCCAGCTGTGTCCAAGATGTCCAGTAAGCAGGTCTCCCCATCGATGACTACTTGCTTTCTGTACGAATCCTGCAGTCAGGAGAGAAGTAAAATTGATTTAGGAGCAATGTCAGCCATATTTCCTTATGGTTGCTATCCCTGGCTGCTCCTCTTTTTGCTGCTCACAAACTATTCGCCATTCATTTCCCTTTTTTGCAAGTTTTTGCACCATTGCCACCTTCATGGTTCTGACGTTGCTGCTCTCTATTCCTGCAAGCCCCTCTTCTTTTCTTTCACACGCTTTGCTTCTTGATCAAGTCTCAACTACCTTCTCCCCAGCCCACTCTCCCTTTCATTTGCATCCCCCATGGGCCTTTTCTGTGTCTCCCAATCTGCACCTGCTTTGTACAGCATCTGTCTGCCTATAAATGCTCCTCTGGAGAATTCTGGCTTGGCACAGACAGCATCAAAACAAAGTAGTTGCTTAGAATCCAAAGTTCATACTGTGAGGCACACTACTCTGGGCTTGCCAGAGCCAGCCATCTGAACCACCTCGAGAACCATAGGCAATGGTACACAAATTTTTGACAGCCAAGGAACCACTTTTATTCTTCCCACGTCCAGTTATAATTGATAGAGGGCAGCAACATTTTTAGACTTTTTTCTTTTCTATTTTGAGGGAAATGGAGAGGTTGCACTCTCCACATACATTTCTCAAGGTGTACTTCAGAGAAAGGATAAGCGTTCATACCACTAGTGTCAAAGCAGCAGCTTGTGTGTTAGAAGCGTCAGTGCTCTCCCGACAGACAAGGTATGTCTTTGACACCATGCTGTTCAGGCTTTGCAAATCTATTTTCTTTACTTTATTTAGTATGTACTTACGCTTTTAAAAGTAGCTGTGCCAAAGGAGGATCACAGTCATCTCCTTTGACCGGTGCACATATAAGCCAGAGAGTAAATATGAACATGGGCAAACACTGGGTGGAGTTCATGAGTAATATACCGTAACTATGTCTTCCCCACCCAGCCATAATGTTGTCCATCTAGATAAAACTATTACTGTGGGGGGGAAATCAGCATAGACCTGTTCTCATATTCTATTCTTCTGGGCTAGAAGTATTCTAATTCAAAAGGCTTTTCTCCATTCCTAAATAAAACATATAGCCATATCACTTGCTTTCTCTTTCATTTAAAAATTTTAAAAGTATCTTTAATATTTCATAATGTTGGTCTTTTTCTTTTCTAATTATTTAAAAAGTTAACTAGTTTTTTTCCAGATGTTCTTAGAAAATAAAACAATGACATTCACTTTCTGAAAAAGAAGTTGTAAGTAAACTGCTAAAGACTAGAAGTCCAGAATTGTGAGACAAAAATGTAACCTGCTACTGCAAAATGTTAAAAAAAATTAACTACACACAAATCTCACTTGGCTTTTTTAAATTAAAAATACCTAATTATTGCAATTTTCAATAGGGAGATATTGTCAATGCCTTACTTTATTTTTTACTATCTATTTCCTAGCAAGCATGTAAAATTCCTAATAATAGTATCCCTATCTCTAACTTATGCTTTTTCCTCTGGGTCTTTTCTTTCTATTTATGTTGCTCTTCACCCACTTTGACTCAACAGAAACCTATCGGTGTGAAGCATCCCCACTGCTGATCCTTTCAATCTCCAAGCTCAGTCACCTGATTTCCCTCCAATGTAGTATGTGAAGATTTTATTCACCTTGAGGAATCCTTTAGATTGTGCTGGAATAAAGGGAAAAATACCCTTCAAGACTAGTGCAATTAACGACAGGTTAAGCCTAGTTTATTTATGAACTGGGAATGAGATGAAGGCCATGTCATAATGACACTCTCTTTGAGAGCCAGCATAGTCTACTTCGTGCACATTGTCTATTTCCCTAAACTTGAATCCCCCTTGGGACTGATGTGAAGTGTAATCCAGCCTTCTATTTTGTTTGTGTGAATTTTCATTGGGTTTCACCTGCAACAATGCTGTCCTGCGGGATTTGCTACTTACTTGTTTGAAAAAGGGATCTTAAATATCTTAAGTGTTCAATACATCTTACACAAGTAACTTTAGTACTTTAGCAAACGAGTACATCCCTGGCCGGCTTTAGAAATGCATTGAAACCTGTTTTTCCAATGAGTCCTGGGCTGAGGTGTTTTGTGAATTGGAGTGATGACTGCATGATATCATTGCTGTACTTTTTGCACTTTGACTGTTTGCACTGTGTTTTTAATGTAAGTTGCCTTAGTCTTTCTGATTTGGCAACTATGTGGGGCAAACACACAACCAAATGAGTGACTGCGGCAGGGATAAAATGAAAGGAGAGCCCCATTAAATCACCTTGACCTCAAAGAAAGAGACAAGTAAACCAGAGCCATCTGAACAAAGCGTTCAGACGTTACTCCAAACGATTATTTAAAAGCACAAAATGAAACCTTAGTGACATCTTTGCATGCTACTCCTCGACGTCATCCCAAGGAGGAAAATAAAAGGTCCCATTATCATTGTAACTTAACCACAACTTAGTATTGATGAAGAGCAATTAATCTTCCTTCAGATGACATGTCAAATTAAGGTTAATGTAAAACAGAAGGAAAAATTTCAAGATTCTTAGAATTTTATGAGGAACACAATGTAGGCAAACTGAAGGATCACTCTGGTTTGATTTTGTCAAAACTGAGTTATAGTACTATACACCACATTATAAAAAAAGTTGTCATTCCTCTCATGTTAAAAAAACAAACAGGCCAAGGGCCAGGGACAATAAATGACTTCTAAGAAAACTTTTAAGAACTGACCTCTAAGTTCCTTTTAGAAACAGAAAGCAGGAAACTTTTGTAATCCATATGGCTTAAATCCAACGCCTAAAAATACTTTAGACTCCAAATCTACTTTTCTGTAGTCTATTCGAAACTGGGATCTTCTAGGCACACTGGAACTACAATAACCAGAGTTCCTACGGAGTTCCTGGATTTGTAGTACCCCTTGGTAAACCAATTAGTTCCCCTTGACTGGGGAAGAGAGGCGGGGTAAAAATCTAATAAATAAATAAATAAATTTCAAAGGAGAATCTGGGACACAGAACAACTGAGCTGCTGCTTGGTTGAATACTGTTTTCACGATGACTACCACCTCTCTTTTTGGGGAAAAGGCATTTTATATCTCCATCAATCATGTATTAGCAACCTCTCTTTATGGCTTGACAGAGGAGCGATAAAAATGATTGCTCTGTATCCATCTTCCTTTACAGTCCTGCCTGCTTTTCTGTGGTTTGTTGTAGGAGGAATGTTAAGTGGCCAAGCAAATTTGGTTCCATTTTCCTCAAAAAACAAAGAGCCAATTCTCAGTATATGTACTTCCATTACACATCAAAAACTTAGATCTGATATTTGAAAGCATAAAAAATAGTATGGCAAGAGTAGATCTAAGAAAGAGATATCATTTATATAAGTACATCGAAGATGTTTATTAGATAAGCATGATGAACGATGACATAAAAGGGTGCGGACCAAGATTTTTTTCTAAGATCAATCTAGATCAGTGTTTCCCAACGTCAGCCATTTTAAGATGGGTGGACTTCAACTCCCAGAATTCCCCAGCCAGCG
>JANHGC010003148.1:25411-40638 GCA_027560395.1 Boaedon fuliginosus | reverse complement strand
TGCAAGGAGGGCCAGATTTGGTGAGGTGAAAATGTGTAGGGGCCGACCATTCAGCCTGACATTCTTTGAACCATTAACATTAAATGCAAATAAACAGGGGACAGCTGCGGGAACCGCTGTGCGGTGAAGGGAAAAACACATGCTGGCGGGGAGAAGAGGCTGCGGACCACTCAAATTTTGAATAGGCCTGCATCTGGCTCCCGGTCCGGACTTTGGACATGCCTGGTCTAGTGGTTTAAGGCACCAGGATAGAAAACAGGAGACTGAATTCTAGTCCCGCTTTAGCCATGAAAGCCATGCCAGGTCACTTTGGGTCAATCACTCTATCTCAGCACTACCTACCTCAGAGGGTTGTTGTTGTGGGGAAAATAGGAGGAGGAAGGTATGTTGGATATGTTTACCGTCTTATTTATAAAAATATGAAAGGCAGAATATAAATAAAAAATAAATAGGCTTATTTCTTATAAAGGGGAACTGTTTAAATCAGTTTCCCTAAATAACATCATTCAAATGCATTGGAATGCAAGAATGACTAATATCTGCACCTTCTGGGATTTATACTCTAAAACATCTGGAAGGAACCAGGTTGATCCCTTGTCTTGGCAGGAGGATTTTTAAAAAGCCGAAGTCTCATAAACTTTGGGATGTCCCTTAGCCAATTACTCTTTTCTTCCCTCTGGCTTGGCTAAAAACTCTAGAATTGAATACAATGGAGTAAAAAGTCTATAAATGACAAGAAAACTCCCCAGTTCAAGTGTACCTTCAAAGATGCTACCTCTCTTCTTGCGGTGTATTGACAAAGACTCAGGTTAATTAACCAGGCAATCCATTAAGCAGAATCTGATATCTTGGACTTAGAAGGTGAACTTAGAATTTTCAAATTCTATAAATAGACAGGCACCATTATTCAGCCTTCCAGCTCCTGGACTGTATTTGTTTACAAGCTGATCCACTCTTCCCATAGCCAGCAGAACATTTGTACCTCAATTTGGCACCAGAAAGACTACTGTATAAAGCCAGCCGGCACACTCAGAATGGAAATCGATCAGGGGACTTCACTCTGCTCAATTCTGTGAGTCAGCACCACACACTTATACACACATATATATATACACACACTAACTGGAGTCAGAAAAATAATTCCTATATATTTCCAAATGGTCTAGGAAGACATGGTGTAATTTTAGTTCAATTACCCTTGAAAAGAAATAATTCAATATACTCTAGATATTGTGAACTATAATAAAATAAAATTCATGAGGTTTTATGCCATATTAAATACATCACATTTTGAAGACATCATGAAATCCTTTGTTGGTTCTGCTGCAACATATTTATACAGCTATGCTACTTTTATTGAAAAACAGGGTAAATAATTATGGAACATAGAAACATAAAGCAGCATAAAGTTGGAAGAGGCAATTTAAATTATGTTCATATGCTGTTCAGTTTGGGATTCAGGCATCCAAGTTAAGCAAGCAGGAGAGATATTTCTACTGTGTGGAAACTATACATACTACAGATATATCTGTGTACTTCAGATTAAACACTGCATCAAACAATATGTAAGAAAAGTGTTCAAACAAGACATGTGTACTAGTGCATTAGCTATTATACTGTATATCTTGAATGCAGATATGAACTTCCCGCATGACTCTGCTCAAATAGTATGTTCTTCCGTGAACTAACATTAGACATGTTCTGTTGTTCATCTGTTCATTCTGTTGTTCATCTCCAACAGAGCTTGTTAAGAGACGGGGTTATTATTTTTTTTAATTTAGAGTCCCAGATTCTAGAATATTTGTGTAAAGTAAAATAACTCTATATCAAGTCATCTGCCCTGTCAGTTGAAGACACAAATATGCCCAGGGATTTAGATGATCTACTCTATTATATTTTAATCTAAATTTTAAGGCTGAGGAAGTTTTGCCCCCTTTGTATTATTCCTTTTTCTTTCCCATTTTTTTGTTTGCTGCAGCTTTAAAATCTACTTTGTAAGTCACTGAGACTGTCTTCCCAAATAAGTAGAATGGCATACTAACTATGAACAACTTAAAAATATTAACCCCAAAATTAAAATAGATCTTATTTGAGTCCTAAGCAGACACTCCATAACTATCTTGGGCTGAGGTGCTTTCAACCAGCATTGACTTGCTATAATGGATTTATAATCGGCTTCTTTTAACTCATTGTCCTCTATCATCGACTAAGATATTTTCTACTATATGCATATTTTAACCTTGAAAAACGCACATGTACACAAATTTGTTACTGTTGTAATTCTTTTCTGCATGTATGTTATTTTCATAAGGCACAAGATTACGACGTCACTCAAAGCAGAAATATTACCCAAATATATGCTGCTAAACCAGAATTTGGAAGAGAGGCCTAATTCAACATCATCATCAATTTCCATGTTGCCTCCCAGGGTTACCTCATGGTAAGATGGGCATCCAATAATTTTTACAAGCAAGCAGATAAACAAATGTTAGTAGTCTTCCATTTTGTCAGTCTATTATTTTGTGGCCATGTTTTTTAAAAACATGCATGTGGTTGTTGTTGTTTTTTAAAAAAACTCAACATGTGGAAGCAGTGGGGTAGCTAATGGGCTACATTGGGCCTGATTAACACAGGAGAACTCCAGTCCTATGGGCTATCTAAGGAAATAAAAAAGAATGTACTGGGGGGGGGGGGATGGCAAGCCACTTCTGTTCAGCAACCAAGGGCAAAGATGCCTTTAACTTCTTTTTTTTGTGTTCACATTCATTTTTATGTTCAATTCCAACATCCAGAACTTTTGAAAGAACAGAACTAAGAAAGTGTTTTGAGGGTGAAGAGGCTCTGGGTTTCTCCCTTGAGTGGAGGGAGAAAGAACTTGAATGAAAAAGAATAACAGGGGAAAGAAGGAACAAAGGAAATTACATTGGTAAAAGAAAACATAGCATCCAGAAAAGAGAGAAACATCTCTAACTGTTTTCCATATTCCCCAGTGACCCCTGTTTCTTTCTGGTCGTTTTCTCTTTGTACAGAATCTTCAGAAGCAGACTTATTGGGTGAACTGGATGGCTACAACTCCTTACTGGTATTGTCTGTGGCATGGCTGGAGTCTATTTTGACAGATTTTGTAAATCTGTTTTCACAGAAAACTTGGTCAGTCCCCTTAGCAATAAAGTAGATATTCTGCCATGCAAAGAGTCTCTGGTTCACCCCTAGGCGTGTCCAACTGGATGAAGCACAGCATGGTAAAAGATCTTTGAAGTAGTGTTTCCAGGGATAGAGTTCCTAGAATTTATTAATCCAACTGCATTTTACCCAAAAAATCTTTCCTCCCAACACATTTTCTCTCAAAAAAGTGAGGGATGAAGTATTATGAAAACGGTTGGGGAACTCCCTACACATGTTACCTGGATTCTAAAATTCTGTCTACCAGGCAGGGTGACCAAATTTTGAAACCTCATCTAGAAACAGTAATGTGCACAATGTTCCATACACAATCCATGCAGTATATAGGCGTTTCAGTGCTCCATGCTCTAATTTAAAAATGAGTATATCAGATATTTTTCTTGGTAAACAGAATGAAACAGGGCAGTTGTATACAGGATACATACCGTAAGATAATTAAACTGGACAGAGATGATCCAGGGAGAGGGACCACAAATATGAGAGGGGAATCAAGTTGAGGGATTTTCTTAGTGATGGTTGCTGAGGGAATGGAAGTTGCTGGCAAGAAGGGGAACCAAAGAATCAGAGAAATATCTACCCTAAGAGCCAGTTTCCTGACTTCACTGGAGTTAAGAAACAGAGGGCCAGGGCAACATGTACAATGATGGTGAATAGAATCAGGGGAAGGAGAAATTCTGGGAAGACTGAAGAGTTGGCTATGTTACTATTTATTTATTTATTTATTTATTTATTTATTTATTTATTTATTTATTTATTTATTTATTTATTTGATTGATTGATTGATTGATACCCAGCCTCTCTTCCCCAGTCAAGGGGAACTCGAGGCAGCTTACAATATTAAAAAGTACAATAGGACAGTGATATAAAAATAGTTAAAACACATTCATACTACTCTCACTTATACTAAGGGGGTGGGGGGGAGATGTTAATTCCAAGCCTGCCGACAGAGCCAGGTCTTAACGGTAGTGCGGAAGGTGAGTAAATTCGGGATGGTTCTGATCTCCATCAATGGGATATCAGCAGTGGTTGAAGAGAGGAAGAAGAGACAGAAAAGAATAGAAGGTGTTGAGATCCTGAAGAAGTGGGCATACAGGCCATGTGGAGGTAAGTGATATGCACCAGCCTTATCTACCCAAGGTTGTGTATCACTGTGGGAGCTCTTCAGATTTTAACGGCAACCAAAATGTTCAAAGTTTGCCTTTTGTTGAACTGCAATGAATCCAAAATGGCTTTCTAGAACTTCAGGAGCATGATCATTCATTGTAGAGTTGAAACAAAATATATTTACCATTTTATGAATATCCCTATTTAGGAACATCAAGAAATTCTGCAGAGGCAAGTAAGTAATATGAAACTAGACAGCCCAAAGATCAGACTGACTGTAGGTCAGCTTTAAAATTCCAAAAGGAAATTAAGAGAGTGGTTTTGAGAACAACTCTCCCCACCAAAAAAGATACAGCCACATTTTCAAGTAACGTGGGATAGCTACAGGAAAGCATTATCAAAGGTGCTTGGATAATTTAAAAATTACTGTAATTATATGTTTAGACTAACTATATAAAATCTTTTTGAAGATTTTTTAGCAACCAGGACATAAACCTTATTGACTAGATGTATTTATTTCACCATTGCGGTTTTATAAATGAAGCAAGAGATTCTCCATTAAACGTAATTAAACATTTATTTCATTTTTCAGATCACAAAGAATGACTAAATAAAATGAAATGTGTTCCTACAAATAGCACAAATATATTCTGTATGTCTAATGCAAGACTTCATTTAATCTATGCAAATACATAATTAGTTATTGAGACATCAAGAATGATACTGTATTTTTTATTTTTTATCTTTCTATTTGCTATTTTTCATTCCTTTACCCTTTATCTTTACTCCTATCCCTTCTTTACCCCTTTTTCTATTTTTTCCTTCTTCTTTCTTTTCTTTTCTTTCTTTTTTTTTCATAATGTTGTAACAATGTATTTTTTATTTTTTATTTTTTTGAAAACAATAAAAATTCTTTACAAAAAAAAAAAGAATGATACTGTATGAATTTTCATTTTATATATTAGGGGTTGGATCTACTGTTTTATAGCATGAAACTCTGCTACATAACATGCTTGTGGGTAAAAGACAACTTTAACTTGTATTATTTCTGTGCCCTTAAAAATCTCCAGAGAACAATACCATGGAAAGTGATGGAGATGGGATGGCGTAAGGAATACAGTGTCAGAGAGAAATCAGCAATTCAGGGTGAAACATTTCTGTACTCAACTCACTTGCATTCACAATGAAGTTTTTGTGTAGGTTTGGAATCAAGCTTATAGTTTTACAATGACAATCTTTAAATACAATGTGGGTGCATATAACTTGTAGGAACATGCATAATAAGCAGGCTTTAAAAGGAATAAAATAACTCAGAATTAATTGTAGCTCTTGAGTCATAATGGAAAACAATATAGAGAGAAAAGCAAGAGAGACAGCATACATTAAAATGAACACCAACCCCATTCCAATTTTTGTTCAAAATAAACACATTAAAACCTAAGGCACAGTAAAACCATTTCAATAAAACCTTTAACATACAAAAATCCATACACCTTTGAAATAATTTACTCCCACTTAATGTATAGTGATTCTATCTACAGTACCTTCCACTTTTCTTTCCAACTTTATGGGTCAAATGGTGAACACACAAAAGAATAGTTTTATAACTTCCAAACAATAAAAACCCCTGAAAAAGTATATGTCCATAACCCTGATTCTGAATTAAAACTAAATACACATGGCACTCCTCACACATCCAAAAACAGAATACTAAAAAAAAAGGCACAACTATAAAGAAGTTCAGCCACCACATCTCAGTCACTGGAGTTGGAAGAACAATTCCAAAACATTGGAGCCATAATGAGCAATTCAAGTTCAACTATATTCAGTGCCAAAATGTGAGGTTGGCTGGCCTCCTCCAGTAGAATTACATGCAAGTAAGCAGCAAGAAACCTTCCTAAAGTAATTGGGTTGGCAAATACTTTTAATAGTTTAATTATTAATTTATAAATATATACAAAAGCAGTTTGCTGAAGCAGACTCCAGAAATTATTAGATTACATCCTTTTGCTTCCCTTGACCGGGGAAATGAGGCAGGGTATAAATCCAAACAAACAAACAAACAAACAAACAAACAAACAAATCTGGAATCCACAATTCAACAAGGAAGTCCAAGATCACAGAAAATTCAGATTTGTGCTGACTGCTTTCCTCTGTTCAATCTTGGCTAATCCATGAGTAATCCTGAACTAGGAATTTAAATATTGCCACACTGCATTGCAATGGTTTGAAAGTATTGCGGATCTGCGCCTACAGGAATTGTTAACCCTGAGGGAGGTATACTTTAAAATGAGCTTAGACAATCCTTAAAGCTTGCCTAGCTTATATGATTACCTAAAGAACAAATTAAAACCAATACTGCCCACATTCCACAAAGTTTAAGATTACATACTACCTTAGATGAAAGGATTCATATGTGTGTGTGTATGCACTCATCTATACCTGCATTCCAAGCAGGGAAGAGGACAAAGAGAGCTTCTAGCAATATTATATGCATACTATACTGAGAAATAGTATTTCCTTGTTTGCTTACTTCTTCATCATTCAAAAACAGCAGAACTGAAACTTATATCATTATACTCTCTGCTTACTATATTGTCAATAAATAATTTGGAACAGAACAGAGCATTTATTAATGGATTAAAAGCCTATGTTTAATTTTTCACTCATTCCAGGTGCATATTTGTTGAGCTGCCCTGTCAAGATTAGAAATCTTGAAGCTTATAAATTGTAAACTTCAATATTAACATTTATTAACAATATTTTAACATTTTTACCAATTTGGCATTCTGGTTTAGAAAAAAAGATTTCAGAAAAGCTCTAGATTGTTGGAATTATATATCCTAAAGCAGATATAATACAGCCAATTGAAGTAAAAAGGTTGAGAAAATTATATTTGCACTAGGCATGTAAACATAGGCATTAGATAATTTGATAATTAGATAATTTTTAATAGAGTAACTGTGATGCCATAGTAAACAACTGTAACAACAAAAAACAAATTGCAGACAAGTAGAAGGTATTAAACCAACCTTTAACAATGTTTAGTTAAATTATTTTAAGTTACCAATCATATATGTCTCATGTATTTAAATATTTTCCTCTATCAGACTTCTGTATTTTCAGAAACCGTGGAAGAAATCACTGAAATGTCAGCATTTTAAGTACCCAGTTTGATAACAAAGATTTGGGATTTAAGTTTTGCATGCTTTAATTCTGTTTATAGAAACTGAAACAAGAATGGGATTCGGTGAAATTTGGCTCAACATATTGAGTGAATTCAGCCATAGTAGTTTATAAAACATGACTTAGCAAGTTGCATAAAAGCTTCCAATTATAGTTATCCATGAAACAAATTTTAAGCAAATAAATTTAACAGGTAGAATGAATCCAGCCACAAGATTTTATAGGGGAAAGGATATATATTTGCACCTTTGATGTAAGATCTGAATATACTTTCTATTTTGTATAAACTCTGGCCAGAAGAACTTGGTTTATGTCATTTTTATTTCATTTTCTGCATAACCTACTTGGATTAGAGTATTTAAAAACCTGAAGGAAGTGTGAAGCTCTGAAGATTTGCATTTACTTTTGAGCACTCTACAGGAAAAAGATGTGCTAATTATACACCAAGGAGGAAGACATTCCCATCAGTCAGCTTCAGTATTTCTCAATCTCATTTTCCCCAACCATTTCCTTGTTTTATGTCATGTTCCTTTTTTTTATCTCTTGTATTCACTGTTTGATTCTATATAAACAAATAATTAAATAATACCAATACAAAATGCCTAACATTTTGCATATTTACTATAAAACGTTATACATGATGTAAAGGTTCTCCTTTGTACTAGCTAATATTTTACTTTTTTAAGTAGGCATTTCTGATTGGACATGTACTATTTTAAAAACTATTTTACTGAAATATCAATATACAAATTCTATAACCAAATAAGCAACTTGAATAAACTAGGCATCAATTCCAAGTGTCCACTATGAATCCATAGTGACAAATGATCTAACTCTTTCAACCCCAGAAACAGCTTTCACTCTAAAATGCAAAAGATCTTAACTATCACATGGTACCCTTTGGATAATATAAAGCATTCAAAATTTATATACATTGAGAACTCTTAATACTTAAAATTTCACTTAACACAACTGCTTACAATCTAAGTAATGAATACCCATATTGGCAAACTGAATCCATGTCTCTCAATTTTTTAAAACTTACTTAATATTGTAAAATCATATTTTGAGTAAATAAAGGCAGTAAGGAAAGCACACCAAGTTTCTGGAATGTTTTCCACTCTATTAACAGCAGCTGCACTTGGGTCACCTAACTGGGAGAGAAGGCTAAAGACTAAAGAAGCAGTATTTGGCAGTAACAGCCTTTCTGGTACAAGTGAATTGGGTTTTTTTGTTTTTTCCACACACACCCTTTGCTGGATTTGGTCTCTTTTTGAACTTCATTTTTCTTCTGACCACCTCTGTCTCCATATCAAGATTGGTCCATTCTCTACTGGAATTGGAGCTATCCTGCTAATATAGTCCTGAGCCTCTTCATGTAATTTCTCTCCAATGGCTTGGGAAGAAAAAAGTATCGTTTTGAATAAGTCCAGGTAATTACTTTCCCTCAATCACACAGGCTAAACTAAAGGACACAATGGAATGTATTCTTCCATAATTATACTCCTGGAATTTTCCCATTTCAATCTTGCACACTTCTGAACTAAAAATGTTTTCAATTAAACCAACCCAGAGCTTTCCCTTATCACAGAAACTCTGCAGTCGTAATCCAACTTGCTGATTGACCACATATTCATCAAAATGTCGTCTCACCACAACCTACTCATCCTGAGAAGGAAAACCTACAAGGAAGCTCTAACTGCATTATGCTAGTATTACTACAGTACTGTACTATGCTCCTCTTGTAAATGTAACACAGAAAACAATATTCTGTATTATGGAAGTTCATCCCCTTATGAAACCACACTATATTTCAATTAAAATTCACTTAAGATGAGAACAGACTAAACTGCGCTTGGCAGAAAACAGTAATATTATGCCATTTTAAAAGCCAGGTTTCTAAATAAGTCGCAATAGGCATTTCTAGTAAAACTTATTCCAGCATTTAGGAAATTAATAGTCATCTTGTGTGTAACATTTCATGGGAGATCATTATCTGAAGAATAAAACAACAGAACAGCCTAATCTATGCCAATTGCTATATTGGTTTTCTTGTCTCCAATTCATCATTTCCTAGTACTCAAGTCCTAAGCCTCTCTTTAACAACATGAGAATATGTTTCATATGGCCCACAAAATTAAAAAACAAAACAAAAAACAGATTTTGTATTTCAGATGCACAAAACACCTAGTATTAGTAGGAATTCACATAGCCTCCGGTATTCAAATAAATTCTAGTTACAATGTTACATAATATTCAGGAATTATGATACTATGCATATTTCTATCACACACATCCGTTATCTCACTGCTTTCACACACACAGTTCCTGCTAAGGCTATATGTCATGCTGGGGAAAATGGTTCTCCTTCACAATACAGTCTCCTTGCTCCATAAAATATGTAACTTGATCCTAATTGAAACCAGGTGTAACCTGACCAAGCTACTGGTATATATATGAAGTTGGTGTTGACTTTTTAGTCACTAAAAGTTAACACCAACTTAATAGCACATAATCACCCAGGTCTGATGAATCCCACATACTATGAAACCAGTGGTCTCCTTAGTGGTCCATATAACAGAAGTATGGGCACAGCTGCAATCAATGTAACCTATCTTATCGCTAGGTATTTTATACCAGTTTATAGGGTGAAAAAGTAAACACAAGTTATCCTGTATTATGGTAAGGAAAATGAAGGAAGAACAGAACAAACTTTTTCTAAGGGAGAAAGAGAAAATAGTAATAATGAAGCACTGAATGAAACTGCTAATAGCTACCAAATGGCACTAATGTATTAGTTATACCAAGAGGCTATTTTCACAACACAATAAACTACAACTCACAATTTGAAAAAAATGGATAAACCAGTGGTCAGATTCCAACAATGAACTCAAACAATACCACACAAAAATATTTTTGCTAAGCACAATAGGTGAATCAGTTTACCTGTGCACTCATATTCTATAACTTTTAAGCAATACTGAGCAAAAATATAGTTGAAAAGTTGCTTTTTTTCTACCTTAGATATTTGTGCATTGTTAGCAGACTCATAAGACAGCTTTTTCCCATTCCATGGCTCCCTACCTTAAACAGAAATATTTTTTTAAAGAAGTTATCAAACATCTGAAAAGAACTGAAACACTACAGAGGCAAATGTACACAGAAGCACAGTATGCAGAGAAGAGATGCTACCGGTAGTTGTCAGTTTCGGTAAATTCTATCTAGACAGTAAGTGGAAATTTATTATTGCAGCCTTACAATCTAGAAGAGAACAAAAAAAAATAGTTTGACACATAATGAAAACTAGGCAAAAATACTGAAAGCTAATCTAAGGTAGGGATGTAACATTTTTAGAATTGTGAAGGAGTCAAAATAAAAGTCTGCTTTTTAAAGATATTTTGGGGAAACCAGGAAGAAAACAAATTTAACTGAAAGGCTTGATCCCTTGTATTTTGCACTGCGGTTACTCGTCTAATGTATTAAAATAAACAATATTGATTCAAATATAATACATGCAGAAAAGAATCATAAATGAAATAAGAATAATTGAGTAAAAATTAAATGTATATTATCCATTATCTTAAATCTGTTATAACTTATATTATTCAGATTTAATAATCAGTTAAAAAACTAATCTTTTCCTAAATTAGAATGCAATTGTAGTTTGTAGTTACTTCAGTAACCTAGCACTTCTTTGCATCTTCAACTCTATAATTAAAATAAGAAAAATACTTGTATGAATTTTTAAAAAGCTAAATCTTAAAGCCTTTTTCCAGACACTGCACTGAAGGGGTCCCGTTTCAATCCTGTCTAAGGTTTCTTTAGTCTTTCTAGCATTATTTAACAGCAACCAGATGTGCAAAAAGCAGCAGCACAAGCTTTGTACAGAAGGAAAATAAACTGTTATCTCTACAGAACAGATAGCTGTTAGAAATAGTTTCAGGAATCTTCTAAGAACGAATAATGCTACACTTACAATATGGACTTAGACTTTGGTACCATACAAGACGACTTTCTACTAGAATCAGACTGACTTCCAGACCCACCCAAATCTCATGCCATCAGCTTGATTGAGGGTTGAGATGGTGCTTTGAAGGCTCTGCCATGATTTATATATCTGTTATGGAGGAAACCATTCATTCAACCATGAGAAAAGATGCAGCTGCTTTAAAGAGTTGAGGAGAGGTGTAACATTTGAACTCTGAAGCTTCTTTTCCAAATGATTTCTGAAGTACTCAACAGCCCTAGTGCCTGGAACACAACTGCCTCATTTATTCATTTGAGTAGAATTTAATTCATTAGATACAAGTATAATTTGAAGCAATATTTGTATTATATAATTACATTCGCAATAAAATAATGCTCAAAGCGACATAAAGATGCTTATAACTAGTGTTCACGTTACCTTAAATTGCTACCATCATTATGGAACATATTACTAGAATTCGCTGATCATCAGGTTATAGCTACCTTAGCACAGAAGCTAATGAGGACAATGCAATTCAACATCCAGTCATATCAGTTGCTATAGGTGGAGCCAATCAGGATGATAAAATAAATTATGATATTTTTTCATTTTAAAAAAGTAATTCGGAAGTGATAATATCTGATCAATTCGTGTACTGTCCTTATCTAGATTGATGGCACCACAGATATTGCAACTCCTAACCATAGATGAATGAATGTGGGAAAAGGAAAAAAAGATAAGAGAGAAAATCAGTCCCTAAACTTACCCTGTGTTCATTTGGATAACATGAGGGAGGTAATTTAGCCTAACAAAATCCTGGAACTATTTTGACTGAAACTACCCCACTCTAATACCAGCATTAATTGATTTAAGGAAGGCATCGAAATCCCACAACTTCGTTAAGCCTGCTGAGCAAAACAAAGAAGAGGGACTTTCCTTCTGCATAGTTTGAAGGCTTTCTCTAGTACAAACACAACTTCAGGGTTTTCTGTGTAACATATGTAGTCATTGCCACATAACAAATTTACTGCAAAGACAGTACTAACTACTCATCATGATTTAGTATATTCTAACGGAGCCAACAACTTGAAAATATTTTTCCACAGATATTTGCACAACTGTTCCTATTGTTATTAGAAACACTCTTATAGTTAAGAGTAGGAAGGCAACAAACATTTCAGAGGAAGGCAGGGCAAAATATGTAATTATTTCAAGAAAACTACATGGTCTGAGGTCACCACTTTACTTTTTTTATTTATGGCTGCTTGAGATTTCTCCTGTCTCAATCTTTACATATAAATTTATATAGTACCCCTGCCCCATCTGTCTCTAATCTTCTTAGTCCTTGGTTCCTTATTTTACCAGAGATACATTAAAAATAAATGCAAAGCTTTGTTTTTCTGCTAGTCAGTATATAAGATGGTCTCACTCTTGAATTCACTCTTATTTCTACATTAGATATTCTTGCTCCCATAATTTTCTTACATGGTTAGCAATGTTGCCTTTGAATTTTCCCTTTTACAATTTAATAATAAAACTCCAAGAAGCTACAGAGAAACTGTGATGGTCATAAAGTTCTGGATCTGGTAGGGTGTCATCATTGGGTGATTATCAGAATCCACAATGAACTTATGCAGAAAAGGGCACAGATAATCCTGGGAATAAACAGAAGAGTAGTTGTATGCAGACTGTTCTGCACTAGGAAATGTGATCTGGCATGTGTGACTGGATGACAAGATGTCTTAGCTGAAGAAGCCTCGTTGGTAGGTCATGTTTCTAAGGATAAGACAAGACAGTCCGATGGAAATGGCTGGCTGGATAAACATTAATTTTCAGAAATCCAGGCCACTGATTTCTAACTGCTAATGCATTTAGCAGTTTTTAGAAACATTCTCCTTTCCTGAAGGAAAGCTACTGCTTTCAGATGTAACCTAATGCTGCCAGAAAAAGCTATCTTTGGAATCTCTCCTCCCAAGTACTCAGACGGATGATATCATAGACACGTTCACACAGAAGAGAATTTGATATCGAGAAATCTAAAATGAGATGGAACTTTTCTGTATCCATAATGTCTCTTTCCTCTCACAATCAGTTCTTCCTTTCCCTTTTTTCCTTCCTCACAATTTTCATGACTTATTTGAGTGGAACAAACACCACTGCTTTCGCAGTGTAGGCAAGCTCTCCAAGTTAGCTCAGCTCTTGGTGAAGTCACGGACACTTACACGTAGCTTACTTGATATAGTAAGTGGCTTGATGCTATTTTCTTTAAAAAAAGGTCAGGGTGTTTTACTTTTACGTCCAGCCTAGACTTTCTGAATGGTATCCTACTTGAGCACTAACCAGGTTAACCCCTATGTAGTTTTTTTTCAGATCAACCAAGGTTGAGAAGATACTACCACCAAACTGAGCTTCTTGAAAATATGAATTGTCATAAAGCCAATTTTGTATATGGCTACCCATATATATGGCACACTGCTACCTTTTAATGTGCTTATTTCCAGGTAATTTTACACAGCACTGCAATTATAGTGAGAAATAAACATCTTCGTTACAATTCTAAAACCAACAACCTTTCAAACTATGATTATACAATAGAATGGAAACAGGAAACACATATTATTATGGCATTATGATAAGAGATGATTAAACATCAGAAACATATTCTAATTTACTGGTATTACATTTATTTAGTGGTTAAGGCTAGAAACCAAGAGAGTGAACTCTAGTCCCACCTAGGCATGAAAGCTGCTGGTGATTTTGGCCAATCTCTCTCTCTCAGTCCTAGGAAAACAGGCAATAGCAGACCATTTCTGAAATCTTGCTAAGAAAACTATGGGGACCGGACCAGTCCAGGCAGTTGCTGGTAGTCAACATTGATTCAAAATCACATATATAGTATTATTTTGCTTTGTTTCTAAACAGTAAACCACAATGAATAACGTCCATTATTTTCACTACAAACATTAAAATTATGTCAAATAACCACTGTGTTTTCCCGTTTTACTCATTTATATTGTAAAACCATCATTCAATTATATTATTTACTCATTTATATCATAACCCACATTAAATCAATTTCCCAAAAGTTCTCTTTCCTAACGTTTCATGAAATTATCTTTTAAAATCTCATAACTTTTTCTGCTTTTAAAAACAGAAAATTATGGGTAGTTCTTGACTAACTACCATAATAGAGCCTGGAATTCCCAACGTAAGTCATGGCGGTCATAAGTCAAAACACCCACAGACCTGATTTTATGATTTTTTTTTTCATGGCAGTCATTAAGCAGATCAATTTATTCCTAGGAGCATTTTTGGCCGGAAACCCACTAAAAAGGCCAAAAATCAGCAAAAAAACATTGGAAATTGTGGGCACATCACCATAAAATGCTACAACTGTCCACAAAGGTAAGCAGGCTTTCAAGTATTCAAGTTGGAGTCCTATGACCATGTGAAATGAGCAGTCGTTGGAACTCTGGAACTGGGTCAAAAGTAGCTATTGAGGGGTCCACTGTAACTTCATACAGTTGCTACACAACTACAGGCAGTCCTTGAGTTATGACCGCAACTGAGCCCAAAATGTCTGTTGCTAAGCAAGACATTTGTTAAGTCACTTTTGCCCCACTTTACAATCTTTGATGCCATAGTTGTTAAGTGAATCATTGCAGTTGTTAAGTTAGTAACATGGTTAAGTGAATCTGGCTCCCACATTGACTCTGCTTGTCAAAAGTTTGCAAAAGGGGATCATGTGTCCCCAGGACAGTGCAACCATCATAAATATGAGTCAGCT
>JANHGC010003147.1:44988-61198 GCA_027560395.1 Boaedon fuliginosus | reverse complement strand
AAGCCTTTTACAGGCTTCTGTGAAATTTGGCGCCATTTGGTGCCAAACTGAATATTTCTATTGAGCACATACAAACTAATTTCTTTGCTTTATATATATAGATTTATTGTTTTATCGCACAACGGCCGGAGACCCTCTTTGGGAGACATGGACAGTTCAGCAATGTGAAAATAAATAAATTAAACACACACACACATACAAATTCTAGGAAGAAGATGACAAAGGCTGTTCACTCCTGAATAGGGAGGATTCAAGGTTACCATGACACTGTCAACCACTAGAATAGATCTAAATAGAATTGTACTTTCTGAATTTCACAGCTACTTGACAGAAATTTCTACAGAAGTTATTACACTGATGTTATGATAATGTAATGGAAATTAGCACATCTTAGGGTAAAAGACTTGGGATATCTGTTTAAAATCTGAAAATTATTCTGTGATGCTGCAGTCATAAAACAATAAGCCTATAGGAGTAGACCTGACACCAGTTTAGCCATGAACCAAATACTGGAAATACATTTGAAGTAGGGTAGAATTTTGTCTTTCTAAGTACTGCATTTTTCTATTTCATTTTTGTTTGGTGAAAAGAACGTAACTACACTTTTGAAGTTTAAAAATCTGTTGAAATCAACTAACAATTAGTTTCATTTTTCTAACCAATACCAATGTATTTTTTACTAAGAACCTGAAATCATAAAGCATCAGATTATTGTTTTGATTTTACAGAAATCTGTTTTGGCCTAGATGTTAAATCAAAAGTGAAATGCATGTGAAATAGAAATTGCTAATGAAGAGCATAGTGGAAACTGAATGCAAGATACAATAGTCTTAAAATGAGGAAGTTGTTTGAGTCAGAATGAGGGACAAATTATCAAAACAAAAAGGGAAAAATTAAAGTTTTATTATTATTTATTATTTTTTTATTTATTATTTATTAGATTTGTATCCCGCCTCTCTTCACCCCTTTCGGGGGAACTCGAGGTGGCAAAAAACATACAATAAAATACAGTTTCCTATACAATAAAAACACAAAACTCATCCGTTCACTCAGCCATACACGAGGGGGGAGAAAAAAGGAGAAGGAGACACGATGGTCAAGGCCACGCTTGCCGGCAAAGCCAGGTCTTCAGTGCCTTGCGGAAAATTGGCAAGCTAGAGATGGTTCTGATCTCCGTGGGGAGCAAGTTCCATAACATCGGAGCAGCCGATGTTTTAAAGTTTAATATAATTAAAAATTTAATTTTAAAAACTAAATTGGTTGTAAAGTTTTGCAAACCAAAAAGATTTTTCAGCTCAAAAGTACCACTAATTTTCTAAGTAAAATTGTACTATTTTCTAAGTAAAGTTGTGCATCCTAGATTGCAAGTTATTACATTAAGAGTAAAAACCATACTGGTACATGACACTAAAGCTAGTTTTCAGGGTTATTTTATTGCAAAAAAAAGCGGGGTGGGGGTGGGGGGTGGGCAAATGGAAAAACAGAATTCCACTTTACTGAAGGCAACATGGTTTTTCAAGTGTCTGTAAGAGTGTGCGTGTCTGTTTCTGTGTATGAATCAGTGTTAATTAACTTGCCTGGACCAATCCCTAGCAAGGTTTTTGGACAGTGGTTTGCAAATAGAGGAACTTGGCTCAAAGTCAAGCTATCTTTGCAGGAAACCTAGCTATCTGAACCTCAGGAACCTCAGGGCCTCCTGCCTCCTAGAACTGATGTCCTAATCACTACACCAAATTGTCTCCCTTTTCAAGTTATATCATACTGGCTCTCTACTTAAACATAGCCTTTTTTGTAAATATATAACAAGAAAAGGAAGCAGAGATACTATGCAAAATAGCTCTAGGTTAGTGAAAAGCAAACAGAGAAATCTAGTTCACCAGAATGAAGACTCAATGGTAGCCTCTCCGAAATGATCTCCCTGCTTCTGATTTGTTTCCAAGTATTATCCAGGACACCTTTTTCTGGCTATTTTAAACAAACAGAACAATATAGTCGAAGAAGGGACAAACTAACCTGAAAGGATTTGCAAACTGCTAAAGAAAGGAATAGTGGTTCTTTACTTACCACAATAGGAATATAAAATATCAATGTCATTGGATGTACAAAGCAGTTGTTTTTCCAGTGCCACAGTAAAGCCATGAACAGAAAGAATGATAACAAGCTGAAAAAAGTGTAGATATCTCCACACCATCTTGCCAGCAACAAAGTAAATTCATTTTCAGTAAAAAGAGGAAGAACGTTACGCTTCGTCATCCTCAAACGAGAATTTTTTTAAAGGGGAATAGCTATGTTCTGACTTAAATGATACCAAACAATTACCTGAACATTTTTTTACATTTTGCTCATTGTTACAGAAGGCACACAATATATTTTCTGAATCTCCTTTGTGTAAAGTGAGAGAGAGGGAGGAGGGAGGATCACCATATTCACCGAAGCTTGATTTGATTATGGCTGTCAGGAGGCAGACCTCAAGAAATATTGGCTTCTCAATTCAACTCTTATTTTGGGCTTCATAATCCGCACCTAACCAACCTTTTCCTTCATTCACAAGCCTTTTGGGACGTTATAAAAGCTGGAGTAAACCCACTACACCAGTGGTTCTCAACCTGGGGGTCGGGACCCCTTTGGGGATCGAACAACCCTTTCATAGGGGTCACCTAAGACCATTGGAAAACAAATATTCTCATATGTCGTCCCAAATAATTTTATGGTTGGGGGTCACCACAACAGGAGGAACTGTATTAAAGGGTCGCGACATTAGGAAGGTTGAGAACCACTGGCCTAAACATTACAAGACTCCACATGCTATGTGTTCAAGTGGTCCTAGATTGAAACTTTTATTGCTGTAACTGTGTGAAAAACAGATTATGACTTAAAGGCTCGATGCTGCTTCAAAAAAGTAAAAATATGAGCATTGAAAGGGTGAGATTTCTGGGATGAATAGACCAACTCCTTAGAAGTTCTCTAGACAAGGAGAAAATGGGAGATTGCCTACATGTGCTCCACAGGGCTGTTCCTCATATGGAGACCTCAGGACAGTGGTTTTCCACAGGTCTGAGCATCAGGAGATGTTGGGATCAGCAACCACTATTGAGTCTTTTTTTAATTATTATTTTTCAAAAACAGAATAAAATTAAAACATCTCTTTGATCCGTGACTTTCCCGGCCAAACCGGGACACTTGACAGGTATGATCCCCACCCCTCATATATTTCATTTCATTTAAGATTTAAAAACTTAATTCAGTAATTCGCAGCAATATGTAATATTTCATTAAAGAATTTAAGACAAATTGTTATTTAGAAAATAAACTTATTCTCATTAATTATTTATTTGTTTTAAAAAAATATTCTATCAAATACTACAATAAAACAAGTTTTAAAACATACTGCCCTTTATAATTAACATAATAAATTTCAACCATCCTTCATCTCTTCTTCGCCTCTTTGCTAAGTCCGTTTCTCTTATCAGTCCAACTTGCTTTTGTAAATCTCTTCCTTAGCGGTGATCTTCTCCCCTTTTTTCTCCTCAATTTTCTCCTCTTTGGGGACTTCCATCCTCCTTTGTCCAATATTTGTCATCTCTGGGCTTGCGGATCGGCCAATGTTCCATTCTGTTCAATTGCTCCTGGGGCTCTCTGTCTAAAAAAATATCTAATCTCTGTTTTTACATTGTGAGTCCCAGATGCCATTTTCTTGCCTTTCTCCTCATCCGCGATCAGTTGGTTTCCTCTTGAATCACCCTTCCCCATCTCTCCTCGGTCCAGCTGTTCCATTTGCTCTGGTAAATTGGTTTCTTCTTTTATAATGTCTTTATTATCAATTATTTTGTCCATTTTCTCTAACATCCTATTAGCAATCTCCCAAATCTCATCCAGTCCATTTAAAATTGTTACGCAATGAACTTTTGCGGCTTCACAAATATCTACCAGTTTTGCAGTCACCATTTCTCCCCACTGGCTCTTAGCAATTACTTTCCCCAAAATTTTTTAAATCCAGTATCACTTCTAGAATTTACCAGGCTGCTCTGTTCCAAGTTCGTACCCACAGTCCAAGCCATGTGAATATTTTAAATGGAAAGACTTCACAAAGAGTCACTGTTTGTGCTCAGTTTCACTTCGTCGCTTGTCAATTCCCTGTGACTCTCTTATCCCACATTCCAATCAGGGGTTTAAAATGTTATAGGTCTTGTCTCACCCAATCAGTGGTATCCATCTGACTTTACTTCTCCCCCAGCTCAAATTTTATTTCCTTGATGGTCCCGACTTGTGGCCACCATTGTGTGGTGACCTCCAGTACCAGTCGTTGGCTTCAGGGCTACCACTCAGTGGGGAGAGGATTGTGGGTCCTCTCAACCCCCCTGCAAAAATCCCTAATGCTTCACCTCCCCTCCAGGGAGACTTATGTCTCGCTAGGGACCCTCAGGCCAACCGCTGGGTACGGATTTGCGGAGCTTGCAAATTCCATGACCCCATTGCTGGAAATCCAATCAGAAGTCAACTGTTGATGCTTAAAAGACACTAAATTCTTACTAATCACTTTCAGAAATTGACTATTAATCATCTTAAAGCTATTGGAGATCTTTGAAACCTCATATTTGAAAAATCTTCATCAGGTGAATTTATCTTTGACTCTAAACAAAATAAAAATTGTAAACAAGAACTTAAAGAATTTTAAGTAAACAGCATAGTGCTAAACAAGATTTTGATTGTAAATGGATTATAAATTTGGAATATTGAATTTTACTGTAAGATTTTGGAATTAATTATAAAAATAAACAATTTCGTGTGCAAAACAGACTTATTTTGGTTATTCTGATTATTGTAAGACATATCAAAGATAAGTGATGGATACTAGATGCTTCTAAAGATTCTAAGCAGGAGAAAAATTATTCAAGTCTGTTTTCAGGGTCAGTTAATACTGGACTTGCAAATCAACACAAAATGTTATAACACCAGAAATATTAAAGGAAATCTTTGAAGAATGGAGATAGAAATTAGTCACTACAATATCAGTATTGTCGGTACTGTTGTTTGCTTCTATGGATAGACTATGTCCAAAAGATTTTAATGAAGGAATGAGAGACATGAAACAAATTTTATTTGACAAGATGGAAAAGTGCAGAATATAGAATTACAAACAAAAGTCCAAGACAATACTTTGGAAAAGAATATTTTAATGGACCTACAAAAGAAATTGGCTGAATTTTTAAAATCAAAAGGTAAATACAAATGATAAACTGAAAGAATGGCTTGGAAAATGTTTTTTTATTGGCTCTACAAAAGAGGCTTGTTAGAAAAAAACCTAAAGAAATCTATATGATAGGATAAGCAGGAATGGAAAAGAAATCAAATCCTATAACAATATTTCATTAAATAAGACTGTTAGAAGTAAAAGGAAGGAATATAAAGTTGGTTTATTTGATCAAGTTTAAAATATGACATTGCTTGAAAAGATCTGTAAACCTTCATTGACTTTTGCTGACACTAGGATTGAAAAATTGATGCTTTAAGGGATGTGATATAGGATGAAGATATTCCTGCTTGCAACCTTATAGAAAGTGAAACATCATGAAATTTGTTTATATTTGAGTGATAAAAGTTGGAAGTCATTTCATTATATATTTCTTTTATTTTTCTGTTATGTTTGTTGTGTTGTGGTGTGATGTGATGTTTTTTCTTCTTTTTCTTTTCACCTGTACTTTTTAATCTTTCTTCTACCCTCTTTGTTTCCTATAGGTTTGGTTGCATTACTTTTTAATAAAGTAATTAAAATTCTTAATAAAGAATTAAGAACATTTTTAAAAAGAAAGAACCATGCAACTTCCATACAATTCCTATTTTATTTTTCTAACCCAATTATTTTGAATTATGTGTGATAAGGGGGGCTGGGGGGCGTGAGGGGAGTATCTTAGCCTTGTTCTGAGAATCTCTAAGCTAAACAGACAGCATTCCAGTGAAAATGAAAGGTTTTGTATTTTCCTCAGTAAGCCAATGGTCCTCTGCTTTTCCCACCATTATTTCCCTTTGGAAGTGGCACTCTGATTTTTTGTTTTGTTTTGTTTTTTTGTTTTTGCTTTCCCCCATTAACATTGATTCTGCTGAGAAACGTCAAGCCAACAGTTCCACCAGACATTGTGAGTCAGTCTTTCACCAGCCGGATGATTCAACAAAGAGGTCACAGCTTTGACATTTTTTTCCCCTTTGGCTTTCACAGAATACAACACTTCCCTTTTTAAAGCACTGCTGCTGTTTGATCGCAGAGCCATCCACGAGTTTATGCCATCTTAGATGTTACTAGAGCCTCATACATTCTGTGTGCAACAAAGCCGGGTTTTACACTGCTGTTATCATGCTCATTAAAGCTTGCTACTGACAGGCTTTACTTAAATAAGCAAAAGCAGGCAGAATCTTAAATTATGAGATCCCCCCCCCCTTATTCCTGGAAAAGAAAACCAGCATTTAAGGAAACACAGATTTCTCAAGATACCAGAGCATCATCATTAACAAATTTACGCTGCAATCCGTACCTCATCAGATATTCCTGTTTCCGATGACCACCCTCAATTATCCCTGTCTTTAATTTTGTTTTGTTTAATGAGCTTTCCATGAATAATTGTTTTAACCTTATTACTCATGCACTTGTTCCCAAAGAACTCTACGGTTCTCTACTCCACCCTTCACCTCCTTTTCAAAGTCCAGAATTGACTGTTTCTATGGAAACAGGCACATATGCAACATCTGCTATTCACAAGAAAGAGCAAGAAGTTGGGGGGGGGAGGGGAAATGTATCAAAAAGTGTCACTTGCATTATGTAAAATTTCATAGCTCTGAGTTACATGCTGCAAAAGAGTTCCTCTGAATGTAAAAGTTATAAAGGTCACTTTCATGTTAGAAAAATATTTCTTATACTTCTAAATGAACTACCTTAAAAATATCAGGAAAAAAAATAAATGTAAGGCTGTTAACTCTTTGATTTTTTTTTTGTAAATACAATACCAACATTATTTTTATTGCATTATTTAGGTTTAAAAAAAATACCAAACAAGATACTTAATTTGTACTCTTTATTTTAATGCCTTTTCCTCCAACAACTCCTCAGATTATTTACTTGCCATTCTTATAGAAAATAATCTGCATCTATGTCTGTGGGAGTGGAAAAGAATATAGAAATTAACCCTCCAGATGAGCATCAGGTAGAGAAAATTAGCAACGGAAATTTTCCAGGATTTTTTCTTTCGCCTGTTTTCGTATCATTTGATGAAAGAGAATTTGCACATTTATAAGAGGTAGAACTTCCATCATGTGGTCATAGCCACCATCTTTTGACACACTCATCCTTCACAGAAGCCTTTATCTATTTTTTTATTTCAAAGGAGAATTTCATATTCATGTTTAAAGGATAATATTCTACTTATAATTGCTGAGAGGTACTAGTATGTACGCCTATATGAATATCCTGAATCTCAGATAGTGGATGTCTGTTTTAACTGAACTTTATCCATTTGTTTCTTTCAGTTATTTTATTAGCAGAATTTATTATTTACAGCACAATAGCTCTTCTTCTGAACAGGTAGAGATATAAGACTGCACTGTAAGAGTCACAAATATGGACCAGCTAATTGTCATGGAGAAGAATTTTCTCACCAGAGAAAGCAATGATGGAAAATATATTTCAACTACTGAATTTCCTCTAGTTGCAGAACTCTACCAGAAAAAAACAAAAGAAAACAAAAAAAACAACCTGTAACCCGAGCTAGCACTCAAAGCAGCTTGGGAAATTAGAAACCTCAGCTGAACATAATATTGAGTTACATAATAATATCGAGTTCCTCTTGACTGGGGAAGAGAAGCAGGGTATAAATCTAAATAAATAAGTAAGTAAGTAAGTAAGTAAGTAAGTAAGTAAGTAAATAAATAAATAAATAAATAAATAAATAAATAAATAAATAAGGAGTTTAAGTTGTCAATCCATCATGATAGTCTCATTACCGCTAATTTCCAGGTGAGATTATTTGCAAAAAAATGTAGACCTTTGAAAAGAGGCGTTTATTTCCAACCATAGTTTGAGTCCTGGCCTTCTTGCAATAGAGATGCCCTAGATGGCAGAACATGTAGGAATCTAAACCATTCCTGTATAGAGCCAGTTATGCAATTGACCAAAGACGAGTCAAATTTTCCTTCTCCCACAGGGACAAGCCAGATGTGCATCGGAGTTTAACCAATCCACATGGTTAACAGGGATGGATGGCCTGTAGCATTTTTGTCAATTATATCAGATAGAAGATAAACCTCGTTCTTGCAATACATAGTTGCTTTTAGCAAATGTATTGCAGCTCAGCTGTGACATTGTAGAAAGGTTGGATTATTGTCACGCAGATTGAGCGAGAAAACTCATCTATAACTGACTAATCGTTTCTGAACCAACATGAATTGTGATGAATCATTCTCTTTCAAGTTATTCCTTAAATATTTTTTGTACTTTTCTTATCTGTTACTTTTGCCTTTTGCCTTTCTTCCTTTGTGGCTCAATAGGTCACAGGTGAAATCCCATGGTGAGTGTCAGGGTTAGAGGTTGGGATCTTGGAATCAGCTGCATAACACAGGGTTATGAATAAAAAGGTTTATTAAGGAAAAAGGGAAGGATGCCTCAAAAGAGACTGTGCACGCAGCAGTCTAGATAAAAGTGTGCTTGGGAGGAGCATGCATGCCCCTTATATAGGGGGTAAGCAAAATCTCCCCCTACAGGTGTTACACATGTGCCACACTGTCAAGTGCTGCCACCAACTGGTGTTATTGGTGGTAGAACAGGAATGGATTTTATACATCACAGCTTCAGAGCTATACTGAAAACTTAAATGACACTCTATCTAATTCTTTGGACTTACCCTGGGGCATACCTGTAAAAGGTTGAACACCTCCACTAAATCTGCCAATAGAGATCAAAAACAGACTGGAGATCACCTTGTCAGGCTTGTGGCTGACATCTCTACAATGGACGGGAGGAAAGGGGACATGGTTTTTATAACCAGGTTCCCATTTGGAAATCATTTCAAACTCGAAGCAGGATGTTCTCCTTGCAATCATGTAGCATTAACTTACATAAATAACCTAGGCATTTTGCTGTGACACAGTATTCTGCAAACACAAATTGTACATTCAATCATCTTGTCAGCTAAAGTAAAGAAAAACATATTTAATGGAGCCCAGAGTCTCAGGGACAGAAATAGATGCCCTTGCTAACCAATGTTGCCAGCTACGAGAATGTCTGTATAGAGTTTTAAGTGCAAAACTCATCTTTAAGTCTAGTTTTCTCGAGTATTATATGCTGTGCAACTCTCAGCAGTAAGCATCTCAAATAACTCTCATATAGCTCTTCACATCCTACAATAACATTTTCAGTGCACTTTTCCATTTACTATGGCCAAGTGTTTGAAAGCCATAATCAGACTATAAGTCTGCTGAGCTCAGTATTGTTCGTGGTACTAGCAAGGACTAATAATTTTTTTCCCCCTGAAGGATTATTCCTGTGATTATCTGCATGCAAAATACGTGCCTTGCCACTGAGTGGTGGCCCTTCTGCCTTCAAATGTAAAGCAAGTTTACCAAAAGAGAGATCAACTTTAATAATAAAGATGGTTCCAACCCTTGCAATCTTCCAGTCCAGGAATAAGGATGAACAATGTTACAAGACTATATGAATCACATATTTAAAAAAAAACCCCCGAAGAAGACAATAGTTAGTAACTTCTGTTCTTTGATCACAAACAATATAAAGCTGCATCCAGACAATAATGGAGAACTCCAATAAATAGTGTCAGTTAGAGAAGATCTACATTGCAAATTTGGATTGCATTACCTCAAGAAAGGGGGTGAAATTTTCATTGCTCTTCCTATCTAAAAATGCCATGCATCTTATAAAATAATAACTCAGTGAGATGACTGTGGTAAACTAATATCTCCAATTGTCTTGTTTGGGATATTTTGTCTGGGAAAACACTTAGAAATGAGCTCATCAGCCAAATAAAACAAACAAACCCCAAAACAGTCGAGTTAAAGACCACAATTCTTTCATTTCATCTCTACATTTCAGGAATGAACATGAGACTGATAGTTCAATCATATACCCAGCATTGATTCTGACTCTGTTCAGTGGGATTTCTTCCATATTTTTTTTTTTTAAAAATGGACCTAGGGTTGTAATTGGAAAATGCATTAGACATCCGAAGGTTAGTGCTGTGGTCAAGGGATAGAGTTCCATTCCTATCACTTCTATTATGAGAACGAAGTGTGTTAGCTCCTGAGTAAATGAGAACGATTCATCTGAAGGGAGCTCTGTTGACTAAGCAATCTGCTATAATGAGTAAGATGTGACACCCACGTTCTGTTCTATTAAGTTCCATCTGATTATTAATTTGTTTGCTTAGAACATCCAGAAGGGTTCCAGGCTTGGATAGTTCTTGTCAGCAGAAAAAAAAAGCAATAGAAGGAAATGATTTCAAAAACACTAGTTTGAGGATGTGGGCAGGTGAACTGAGAATTAGGTAAACGTGTTATGGAATAAATGCTTGTTTTATAAATGCAAGACTGGCAAAGTAAGAGGAATTGCATGCAGCTTCAACAGTCTGGACCCCATGGCAAGTAGGAAGTAAAATGGTGATGAGCGCTAACTTTGACCTGTGAGTTTCCTTAGATATCTGGATTTCAGATTACCTGTGGCATTACTTCTAGCCACTCTTTATATAATCTTTTCTAAATCCTCCAAGCAGCTGTCTAGGCATCCTTAACCCAACTACTTATAATAATAATAATAAAAAAAGTCTCATTTTCTTATACAGCTTCTGGAGCAGAAATGCATCTGTTTTTCTGGGGCTGTAATATTAATAAAAATATACCTCAGAGAAAGAAAACATCTTAAGTATGTAATGAAAATAGAAAGGCAGTGAGTGTAACCATCTTGATCAGGAACATTTCTGCAAAACAGAGACGTTACTGAAAGCACAGACTGCTACATCATGTTAGCTAATTCTGTCAACCCGGGAATTTGTTTATTAGCAGCAACGTGGCAAGAGGAAAATACAGGATTTCAATTAATAAATTATTAAAACAAAGTGTCCAAACAACAGCGCACATCTTGCATTATTAACAGTCATATTTAATTCATCACAATTGTTCTTTTTTTAGAATTGTGTTGATTTTTATTCTACTGGATAGGCAATTTGTAGTGGGATGCTGCAGCAACCACATCTATGTCACGATCATGTTCCCCTCGTTGCTAAAAGGAAATGAAAAGCTTTTGCCATCGGCAGAAGGTGGGTGGGAGAGGAGACTTACTGCTAGCTTGGATGACAATGCTGAGCATCTGAAATGAAGGAAGGTATGGGGTTCCTGAACCTATGATTATTTCGTACATTTGGCGTGCAGAATTTCCAAACAGCACGATCCTTGCTTAACAGCCACACTAGAAAGAAATTCCACAAACACCGTAAAGATAGCAAAACATGTTTCTCAACCAGCGCTGTTACATTGATATCTTCAGATAATAGCAAATAGCAGTAGCACTTAAGACTTAAATACTGCTTCATAGTGCTTTACAGCCCTCTCTAAGCAGTTTACAGAGTCAGCATATTGCCCACAACAACCTGGGTCCTCATTTTATTGACTTCGGAAAGACGGAAAGCTTAGTCAACCTTCAGCTAGTCAGAATTGAACTCCTGTCAGTGAGCAATGAATTAGCCCGTACGGTATTCTAACCATTGCGCCACCATGGCTCTTAATATACCTATATTAATTCCGAATCACTTAGTTACGATCCACAAATCCATATCAATCACCAGGCATATATGGCAGAGATGTCAGAGAGAACCCTTGTTTTGCAACCGTCTACCGTGCGCTGAACGAGGGAGAAAGGACAGCTTAGAAATATGTGTAAAATCTAATCAAATAATCAAAAATAAAATAAAATAAAATGACAGTTTCATATTGCGCATTTCTTTGGTTTACATTCTTTGCTTAAAATCAACTGGCAGACAAATAGAGAAGCTGGTAAAGATTCCTGTTAGTTTAGCAATAAATCCTGATTTTTGGTGGTAGCTGATATTTCCTATGTCCAACCAAGGAAAACTCATTTTCTCTCTTTTGGCCTGAGGGAAAAGAGTCTGCAAAGGCATCCTACAGGGCAAGTCATTTGGCTTTACTCCCTTTTGAAGTCCAAAGTGATAATTGTCCAGCTGATTGTTTTTTAAGATATTTGTTTCTTGCCCTTTGCTATATAGCTAGGAAGTCAGAGTTTCATTCCACCTTGGATCAAAGATAATTGCTCAGGTTTGGCCATCTCTATTAGCCACTGGAGAGGAGCAAACACTCATTTCCTTCCTCACAGTTTGGCACATCCCACAGTTGGTGGCAGTCCCACTTGCCTAAAAACTAATCTGACTCCTTTTCAAATCTATGAACTGAGCATGGAAAAAGCGATAAATTGTACCCAACAGTCCTCTGCAGGTATCTTGGGAGGCTGAAGACTTGGACAATCACAAAATCTCACTACTATACGATCCCTCCCAAAGACAAATTGAGCCACTGCCAAATATTAGCATCTGAACAGATTGTGTCTATGAACTAGGTACAGAATGTTATTTGACTGCTTCAAAGATAAATGGTTTTTTTTTCCTTACAAGGGAACAGCAACAACAAAGATGAGAAATGCAAGCAAGACTATCCTTCTCCTTGTAATCCTAGATAGGAAAAAAATGCCTCTAACCAGTGGTGGGTTTCAACAAGGTTCGGCCCGGTTCTTCTGAACTGGTTATTAAAATAATTACCAGTTCGGTGAGCCAGATATTAGAATTAAATTAGCTGATTTTTGGACCAAAATTGATGTGTGCACATCACCTCACACCCAAAAAAGAGCTGATTTAGCCACCTTCTGGGTGAAAATTTAGCTACTGGTTTGGACGAACTGGTAGCTAAATCAGCTATTTCTTGGGTCTGAGGTCATGCATGCACAGGCCCTTACCCGTATCACCTCAGGCCCAAAAAACAGCTGATTTAACTATCAGTTCAGCTAAACCGGTAGCTAAATTTTCCCCCGGAAGGTGGCTAAATGAGCTGTTTTTCGGGTCTGAGGTGATGCACATGCATCAATTTAGGCCCGAAAATCAGCTGATTTATTTATTTATTTATTTTTATTTTTATTTATTTATTTATATTTATTTATTTATTTCATTACATTTTTATGCCACCCAACTAGCATGGATAGCAATAGCACTCAGATTTTATATACTGCTTACAGAGCTTTACAACACTCCCCAAGCAGTTAGAGAGTCAGCTTATTGCCCCCAACAATTTGGATCTTCATTTCACCGACCTTAGAAAAGATGGAAGGCTGAGTCAACCTTGAGCCTGGGGATTTGATCTGACAACCTGCTGAACAGAGACTGCAGTGCTGCATTTAACCACTGTGCCACCAAGGCTCTTTTTTAAAATACTGGTAGCTAAATTTTTGCCCAGAAGGTGATACGTGCATATCATGCACCAAAAATGCCTACAGCAAATGAACCGGTTGTTAGACTGGTAGGAACCCACCCATGTCTCTACCCTCTGCTTTTTCTTGTTCTTTCATCTTCACAATGATACCTAAATTTAATCTTACTCCATAAATTTATTTCCTATTTTTGAGATATGAAGAGTTCCAGAACAATTAAAAATTGAAAGGGCTGAAAGAACAATGAAATGCCAAATATAATAAATAATAGTACAATATATAAAGAGAGAGTGGTTGGTTGATTGATTATACACCATCAAGTCAGTGTTGACTCTCACTGACCACTTATTTATTTATTTGTTTGTTTGTTTGTTTTATACCCTGCCTCTCTTCCCCGATCAAGGGAATAGATTTTTCTCCATAGTAATCTGTCTCTAATCTGGTCTTTCAGTTATTCCAACTAAACACCCATCACCACTGTAACTAAGTACATTCACCTTGAGGGTGGCATCCTTTTCTTTTCTTTTCTTTCAACTCTCCCAATACTAAACTCATTTCTGGAGAGTTTGGTCTTTGCATAAGATGTCAAAAGTTGGATATTTTGAGTCTCGTCATTTGTGTCTCTAGTGAGAACCCTAGACTGATCTATTCAATGGTCCATTTGTTTGTTTTCCTCATTAGTAATGGTATTCTTGTCCAAAACCAAAGTTTAATGGCATCAACTTCTTTTCAACAAGATGCAGAACAAATAAGAAAAACATCTAATCTTGTATTGAAAAGTTCCTGAGAAGGCATTTCAAAATAATGAAGGGGTAGCATCTTCCAGTGAATGAGAGACATGAAGACAAATCTTCAGTACCAAGAAGGGTCTTGAGATTACCAAATAATTCTTAAAGTACATTACTCCTAAGCAATACAGGGCTTTGAAGATCAAAACAGATTTCTGAGACTTGACCGTGCAAATGGTTGAGGATGAAAGCGAAACAGAAAAAGGAAAGAAGAAGGAAAAGAAAAGAAAAGGAAAGGAAAAGAAAGAAAAACTTCTTATAATGATCTTGACCACTAACATCTCCCCAAATGCAGCTCAGTGGCAAACAAGATAGTGTACTGTAAAGTGTGGCAAAATATCAAGAATTATTGTATATATCTTACAAGCATAACTTAATTCAAAAATGTATTTTCTTCTTCTCATTTCCCCTTGTGTACATGGAATTTGTTCCGTAATGAAAAATGTATGTAGAATTTTATCCTTATGTGCTATAAATATTTCTGCACCTAGAATATAGCTATATTGTTTTTATTTTCCCAAACTCCCTATTCCTGGTATTATTTTTCTTTTGTTTTGTTTTCATAACTACTTTCAGGTTGATTTGTTTTATCATTTATCTTCTGACTATGCTGTCAGCAGGGAAAATGGAAAGGAGTGAGTTTTAAGGGGAAAACATTATGAAAATGTGTTAAAAAAACAGGGCTTAAGGAGATACTAGGTGTACAGTTTTTAATTCTCTGCTCTAGGCTATATTATGAGGTGAGTTGCACACCGTATTTCTAGCAATACATTTCGTTCTGATAGCGGAAAAGATGAACAAATAAATACCGTCCACCAGTTGCTTGTACCACTCAAAAAACAGTGTGCTACTAAATATCCGAGGAACTTTAAAGCAAACATTTTATTGCAATGGTGTGCAAAGGGAGAAAAAAGAAAGCAAGAGAAACAGTAGGGTAGAATAAATTAAAATAAGTTAGAGGCCACCGAGGCACTGTTAGGTTTTGTTTAATTTAAACAAAATATGAAATTGTTACGGAAAGATTCTGATGTGATGAGTACCATCTGCTGCTATTTTGTTATATAACCATTTGCATAAAATCTATGAAGTCTGTGTACTGCATGCTCCACGGTTTTAATAACCTACAGTTATGTGTAACATGCACTACATGCTAACAAAACGGAACAGTGAGACGGTCCTAACTAAAGCTACACCCAGGAAAGAATGTAAAAGGGTTATTGCACCTGAGATTTTCTTGGCTTGCGGCCGATAAAAGAATTTAACTACCTTTTCTAATATCAAATGGTGTTGGCTTTCATACATGCAATTATTCCTCAGTAACTCAACTGTATTAGTTAGTGTGGACACGACTGGGAATAAGACAGCCTAAAAATCATATTTATTTATTTATTTATTCGATTTATATCCCGCCTCTCTTCCCCAGATGGGGAACTGATATTAAATCAATCAGTTAATTAATAGGAAAACTATCCATTCATCAATGGGAAATGTGCCTTTTCGGGTTTTGTCATTTTATTTATTTATTTATTATTTATTATTATTTCGATTTATACCCCGCCTCATTTCCCGGGTCATGGGAACTTGAGGCGGCTAACAGCAGTATAAAACAATGAATACAATATAAAAAATCTAAACAACACACAATCTACAATCAGGGGAATTATCAGACATTTCAGGGGAAGGATGGTTAAGTCCAGGCCTGCCGAAAATGCCAGGTTTTTGTGGCTTTCCGGAAGGCCGGCAAAGTGGGAATGGTCCTAATCTCTAGGGGAAGTTGATTCCAAAGGGCCGGCGCTGCCACAGGGAAGGCTTTGGTGTGGGGCCCCGCCAACCGGCATTGCTTGGCTGACGGGACTCGTAGCATGCCAACTCTGTGGGATCTAATTGGGCGCTGGGAGGCACAAGGCGGCAATAGGCGGTTCTCGAAGGTGCCCTGCCCCTA
>JANHGC010003146.1:52102-73679 GCA_027560395.1 Boaedon fuliginosus | reverse complement strand
GCCTGGAATTAATGTACCCTTCCCCCTTGGATGAATGTTGGTTGTGAGATTGTGTCTAGAAATGTTTTAAACTGTATATCATTGTTTTTATTGTTGTAAGCCGCCTCGAGTTCCCTTTGACCAGGGAAATGAGGCGGGGTATAAATCCAAATAAATAAATAAATAAATTCTCAAGACACTTTTTTTCCTATGTATTCAAAATGGACTATGATTAATATATGTATATATGTGAGTGTGTGTTTGTATGTATATTTATGTGTACTTATATTTAATAAATAATATAATCACTCACAAATTATTAAGGATTTATATTTATTCATTCATCCAAACTGGTGTAATTTCAAGGCAGTAGTTGAGAAATTGTCAGAATAAAATTTTACTGAACGGTGAATCATAATTTTGTGTCCCAGGTCTCATTTTATGTCCCATAAAATGACTGAAACTCCTCTCTAAGCTATGTAGTTCAACTGCCAGTTCCATTATAAACACCCCTTCACTGTCAAGTTGTTACTATTTCTATAAAAGTATCATTAACAGGGGAGAAGGTCTCTCCTGTCTCCGAGCTGAGCTGCGTTGCAACCGTTTGACCTTCTCAGACAGAGTCTCTTTGATGAACATTTCAAGTTCTTTGAATGTATAGGTGGATTATGGAGTCATGGAACCAGGTTTCAAAGCGGTCCTAGAAGATGCAACTCTTGAGGAGGCTCTTTGGGTCCTGGAAAAAGTGAACGGATTTTGTTGCTTGTCTGTGAAGCACAACATGGAGGGTAAGGCTATTTGCTTGCCTTGGAGATGGGCTATTGTCTGTCTCTCTAAAGGTTGCTGAGCTATGACTTCCATTAGACCTCATGATAAGCCATATAGTTAATAGAAATTGGGCTTTGTTGACAACTCACACCATTTATCCCTGGTGTACATGATAGCTTCAAAATGCAAAAATCATAATGTATGATCCAAGAATGCTGGTGGTCAGGTATTTCTCCCTCTTTGTGGGATCCTACAATGAAGTAAGGCAAATAGTAGATTTGTGAGTACCCCTGAGAGTTGCATACTGGAAAACAAGAAGAAACTTTTATGTAGTATACAACCCAAGTTAATGTAAAATATTTAATCATAATTGAGATGGGGGAGTGGATTGTGTTCCATTGTAATTAGTATGAAGGAGGGTCAAGCTGATGTTTCCATGCAGGAATTCCCTCCCCCCCCCAAAAAAAATTATGTTTTTCCAAATCTTAAGAAGAAACAGTTGAGAAATCAAGAAAATGGGAAAAAGTATTTCCCAGGGTAAGCACTGACAATGCTAGCCAGAAGGTGCCCTCTTCCATTCTGGTTGTAGCTTTTGGAAGGTGAGGTGACTTTCTGATAGCCCTTAATAAACAAAGTTCTGAGAAACTTTTTGCTTGGGGCTCCCAGCACCCAGGTTGGTACAACAGAGGCCATTCACGAATCCAGTGTATGCAGGGAATAACCAGAGCCAATTTAAGAGGTCCCCAGCTTTGGTAACAATTGAATGGCTTTGAGAGGGCAAGTGCCTTCTGGTCACATATTATATTTAAAAAACCCAGAATAATGTGAGTTTGGAAATTCTTGAACATTCCTGGGATTTCCAGTTTCCCTGAATCCTAAATGTGAATTGGAAATTGGACACACAGTGATTGGGCATCAAAATGTATTTCCCTGATTTTGGTATCTCACTGGACATGAATATGGAACACAGAGGATCTGTTTGGGAAGCAATTGTGCTCTCACAAATTTACCCTTACATATTTACCTGACCTGTGCTATTGCTGTACTTTGAGTCACAGTTTCCAACAAACTTCATCTCACTAGGTTACAAGAAACTATTGACTGACCTGAACTCCAAGCTGGTGACATCTGGTGACTCCTTCTATATCCGATCCAACCTATGCCTTGAGAAACAAGATCCTGGGGATCTCTCAGTTGGATGCCATAATATTCTGCATGTCACTGACACTGTATATCAAGGCCAAACACAGTGGAGTGCTTGCCAGGTGAATCCTTATACCATGAAAGACATTGATGCTGGTACCATCCCCAACTACTTCCAGTGAGTATGGTCATCTCAATAGGTCTGAAGGGAGTACATTCTTGTCTATCTAATGCAGGGGTGCATATCTGCTTTCTTCTGCCTTGCACATTTCTGACCCTGTTTCTTTGATCTAGGGCACAACAGCAACTCATTGCCCTCATTCAAGAATTGGCCCAAAAGAACATGGTTTCCCGGAAGGTAATGAGGCAACCTTTCACTCTGCTTTAGGAAGTTAAATTTGCAAGTTGATTCAGACTGCACACTAAATTACAAAAATGCATTTCCACCAAGCTGGACCAAGCTGGGGGTAAGGAAGAGGATCTCCATATAGCACTGCATGCATCACTGATCTCCCTCCACACAAACAACCTAGGTAATAGATGGGAATAGCAATTTTAGAATTATCAAAAAATCCAAAAGAACTTTGAATCATGGCACTCCAACCAAAGGGCAATCAATAGATGTAGACTTAATTAAAGATTTCACTCACACACAAATTAATTGGCATCCATAGAACTCAGTACTGTACAGTACTATACACTGTCTGTACAGTAACTGACATCATAGAAATTTGTATACTGCACAACCTCACATCCCCCATATCTCCGGCACTGATGATATCACAGTAGTAATCCAAAATGGCAGTCCAGAGAACTCTAACAATAGGCCAACCCAGAGCACCAGACATACTGCACCATCATAGGACTTGTTTTCCTACTAATAAGTGGAAGACATCTGGGTAAGAATTACTTCAGTCAACAGCTTGGCATGAAAGTCCTTTGGGGACATTGTTCTAAGGCAACTTCCCCAAGGTGGCAATCCCAAGCTTAGCTGTTATAATTGCCCAGCTAACTACTGCCATAATTCCTAGCTCTATATATTCTGGGCTAGCTCTATATATTCTGGGGTTTACTATAACGCCATCCCGTTTGCCCTTAGAATTCCAGTTCTCAACGCAAGTTGGTCCGTATTGTGAGTACAGGCAACCGGATCAATCCACTTTGGTCCACTATGGAATGTAGTTTCTCAGATTCAAACAAGTCAAAAGGTAAGTTCAACTACTGCAATATTGTTCATTGTTGCTGAAAGTTATAGTTACAACCTACAAATATTTATCTAGGCAAATTTAAGTCTAGATGGAGCTTTTCTTTCTTTCTTTTTAAAGAACACAGGATTGCTCCATAAAGCATCTACTGGGGACAACTAATTAATTTGCAAATTAGAAACATCTCTGAGACTTTCTAGAAGTTTGACCATTTTCTAGAAAAAAACATCTTTCTGTAGTAACCAGATTACTTATCATAGGCCCACTGCAGCTATTATGTTTCTGGCTTTTTATATTCCTGACAGTAATTCTAAAGAATCTTTAATTGGGGCGATTTAATAAATATTTTCATATATGCTTTCTTAAAACATAGCTAGGAATAAAACAAACAAACAAAGAGCATTTATTTCTCTGATTGCTTTACTTTTTCCTTTCTAGTGAGTCTCAGGAACTGTGTCAGTCTGATGCCATACACTTTTGTCAGGCATTACAGACCTGGGCAGCCACGTCCAGTACTTATGGTGCCAGCACTTTTGAGGAAGATCCTGGCTGACAAGCTATGCCTTTCCAAGGAATTTGAAAAATGTCCATCAGGTATACAAGAGGCAGGTGGTTTGGTGGAATTTTGCAGGGAAATATTGCTTAAGTCCTGGAAACCTCAGCATCTGAACTTGAGACAAAGTTAGTGGGAATGTCTAGCTGAACTAGAAGACAGTGCATTGGCTCACAGGAAGCTTCACAAGTTCATGTCTATGGTGATTATCAGTCCAGGTCATGCTTGTCTCAAAGGTTATTTTCGCAACCGGGCTAACATAGTCCAGTTGCCTTTTGAAAAAAACACCTTTGAGTTCACCAATTCCTGTTCAAACGATTGTCTTCTTCCAGAACATAGACTATTTCTTGATACTGGATTTTCTCATTCTCTCATGTAACATTACTTCTAACAAAACATAAGAAAAAGATATTTAGTTTGGATTCAGAACTATGCCCTCTCATATTTTTTTTCCTTCCTGCCCCTGTAGACACTCAGAACACAGAATCCTTCCATGAAAACAAAGAGTTGCATGGCAGCTCTTGTATTCCTCGACAGGATCTGGAACAGTTAATGCAAAAGGTATTAAGAGGCTGCAAGAACAGGTGTTGTCCTTGGGTACAGATGCAATTATATCGGGTGAGGGATTGGGATGCATATTCCCTTAAGGACTAGCACTGCAAATGTTGTCCAGTGGTATCCATGCGCTTACACATCTCACTCTCTCTCTAGAATGTGCATGCCTGGCTGGATTTGGGCCTGGAGAGTGTGCAAGAACTTCTGGCAATGGACATTTACCCCATCATTATTCTCATCACCATCGGTGAGAAGAATGCCAAGAAAATCAAGTAAGTGCTGCTACTTTGATCCCTTGCATTTGTCTCTGGCAGAATTGCTACCCAATTATTTTTAGTCACCAAAGATGCACCTAAAATCACTTCATCTAGCACCCAATTTTGTGTTTATCCACTGTATCTTGGAACTTGGCCATTCTTTCTCCCGTGGCCATCATTCTTTAGCCTTTCCTTCACATCCACACAAACATACTTTGTGAGTTAAGCTCCCAAATTCTGATTCCCATATCTAAATGGCTTGAATTTCAGGAAAGCTCTTCAGCGCCTTGGAGCAACAGAGGACCAACTTTTGGAGAGTGCCCGGAAAGATGAGGCCCAGCTGGAGACGGTTTCCTGCCTTTATCGCAGCATTGCTCCCGATGCCTGGAGTGACTTTGATGCTCTCAACAGCTGTGTCCGTGTGGCTATCGCCGATGAGCAGAAGAAGGTAGTGTGGGTGGAACAAGTGGCTCACCGACCTTTTTAGAGAAATAGATGGGACTTAAGGCGATTGTTTCACCTGAGCCTAAGGAAAATGTGCTACTGTTTGTTCTGGCAGCAAATAGAACATATTCCAAGTCTATCAGCTGAATAATTACCATTTAGAGAGTTACCATTTATTTTCTCATGGTCTCCATCCTTCCTCATCCAACCTCTTTCAAACTGATTTTGTCTTCCCTCACCATCCCTTTGAATTCCTGCCAATATATTGTATCAATCATATGCTGGCTAAATGTACATAGTACAATGTATAAACACAAAGGTTTGCTATAATGAATTTTTTAACTCTTGGGTGGAGTTGGTACTCAAATCGGAAATGCATGGAGACTGGACTGAACCATGTGGAGCACACAGTTCCTTATGAGCACAAGCATACAATATATTGAATGTTGAGCATGAAAATAATGGATGCATTTCATTTTTTTAAATAAAAGAACTTCTCACAGGATAGAATACCACTGCATTGTTTTTTAAAGTTATCAAACACATTAACTAGCAAACTGAGCATATTTTTAGGCAAATTAACATTCCCTGCATTTTATTAGTGCACGGGTCTCAAACTCAATCACGTCACGCAACCTATAGCGGTTTTTTGCCTTTGCGGAGCTGGGGTGCGTGTGGCCTGCGCATGACGCATCCGGCCTGTGCGCTGCCAGTTTGACACCCCTGTATTAGTGTATTAAAATCCAAAATTGGACTAAAAGAACTTTTGGCCATGCTGCTGTCACACTGAAACTCGAAAAACTTAATTATGTTTGCCTTATTCGTTGACATATAATACAGAGGTTTAGCTAGCAGGCTTAGAATTAGATCAGGGTCAAATTCTCATTTGGCATTTAGTTCACTAGCTGACTTTGTGACTTTCGCTCAGGCTAACAGGGCTTTGTAAGTATAACATGGAGATGGAGAAGAAGCCAGATGTAGTCTATGGGCTGCCCACCCTTGTTTTAATGAAGGAATAAAACCATCCACAAACAAAAAAGCTAGTTAGAAACAACATTTCATTTCTTTATTGTATAAAAGCGGGCTTTAGCCATATTATGCATATTCTGGAGGACTAGCTCTAAATTGAAACTTAGCCAGTTTCTATCCTTGCCCTATGTGTAACAACTGATATGGGACCAGCCCATCTATATTTTTGTGATGCCACAATTTAGATGAGGACACTTATAGTAGTGATCAACTCATCTCTTCAACCAGGTTTCTCTAGTTATTTTAATCTGGACTACAACTTTCCATCCTTTTCACAGTGTCCATTATCCATTCTTACAGGGAAGGATGGCAAGGGTGGTCACCCATCTGGAAGATGCTTGTGGCATTCTTACGGCAGCAAATGTAAAAAAAAATGCCATAACTTCATTCTTGTGTGGGAGGCAAACCCCTCCTTGAATTTTACTCCAATTCTTCCCTTAGGTGCAACTTCAGTAGTATTTATTTCTGCAAAATGCAAATCGTTGCATCAGCACTGGTTTGACTTGCAGATCTTTTCCTGCCGCAGATGGATGAGTAACTGCCACCAAAACAGGAAGGCAAAAAAAAAAATCACAGCTCATTATGGAGAGGCCAACACTTGGGGACTGGCTTATCCTCCAAGACACCATCAGGAGCACACACCCAGGGGTCCCCGGTCTCCCACTGCCACTTCAACAGCAGCCCCTGCAGCTCTTTAAGAGTTTGTGCATAGCGGGGATCCGAAGCCACGTTGTGGCTTTCGGTAGGATCGGTGCTGTGATCATACAGTTCCCAGCGATCCCGATAATAGTAGCTACGCAAAGTCTTATTCCAGTGAGTAGGCTGCCCCGCCTGAGTTCTGTTCAGCAGGTCCTGGAACGTCGGGGAAACGTAGAAATCTTGATCAATGGGAAAGGAGGTTCGGTTCTGTAGATTGTGAATGAAATGCAGGGAGCCATGCTGCACAGCGCGCATGGGATAGTGCATGGTCACCTCATGCAAGCTCTGACTGGCAAACACAGTTCTCCATTTTGGCTCCAGTGACAATGCCGGCAGCAGAGACTTCCCGGTGAGCTGCACTATCTTCTTCCCAAAGAGACTGTACCTGGGATATGGCACAGAAAACCAGTCCAGAATGGTGGGGGTGATATCTGCAGAGAGAGAAGGGAAAGCTGAAGCAGAAAAATTGCATCTGAGCCGCAGTTCCCCAGTGGTTAGAATGCAGTACTGCGGGCTACTTCTGCTGCCTGCCTACAATTTGGCAGTTCGAATCTCACCAGGCTCAAGGTTGACTCAGCCTTCCACCCTTCTGAGGTGGGTAAAATGAGGACCCAGATAGTTGGGGCAATAGGCTGACTCTGTAAACTGCTTAGTGAGGGCTGTAAAAGCACTGTGAAGTGGTATATAAATCTAAGTGCAATTGCTATTTGATGCAGAGAGAAGAGACTGGAAGGAGTTTTGGCCCCAGGTGTAACCTAGTATGGAACAATATTTCTGAGTCCTATAAAAAAACCAACTGTTTCTTCCAAAGATTTTCTAGGTTACATCGGTTAGCTCCAGTTCTGTACCTTCTACATGCATCTATTCAATAGAATTTAGGCTCAATAAAGATGGCAAAGTAGGAGCCATCATATATATTCAGGGGTAAATCTCTACTCAGAGGTAAATTCAACCCAACAACAGAAGCTTCTCTGATACAATGGCTAAATGAGTTGCTTTAATGCAGACAAGAAGTCATAACTAAGCAGCTTATAGAAATTTCTCTCTTTCAACCCAGGGTTTAAATCTTAAGTCCCCCCAACCCATCTCCCCATTTTAAGTCAGGAAACTTTTGGCTGTTCCTTGCTGATCCATGAGATTGAGACGCACTTGTCTAAGGTTTACACAACAGTCCTGTCTGGTCTCAGCATTGTGGTTCCTTCCTTCAGCCCTTAATGGCTTCCCATTCTTCCACTTTGTTTCCCTTTTTTGCTATTTGAATGAGGGAACAAGAAAAGGGAAATACGACCTGGGCTGTCTTCTGCTCCCCCCCCTCCCCCACATGTGCATCCAATCACTTAGTAGGTGGGTTCCCACATTTGCCACAACTTATTTAACCACAGTCTGTTGAATAAACCCTATGCGGAAATCCAGCATATAAGACATTTAAGGCATTTATTTATTCCATTAACAGAACAGTTTGGAAGAGTTTTTAAAGCATATATATTCCCGAAAATATACTAGGGAAGGAGCCGAAAAGGACATCCAGGTAGACGAAACTGCCAGTCACGTCAGCTGCAACCATAATTTCCCCCTTCCAAAGAGGAAGATTTTCAGAAAAGGCTAATTGCAAAGGGGAAAGTGAGTTATAGTTTGCTTTAGCGCATCCCAGCCTCCTCCATGGGACAAATCCACCCGTTCATCTCTCAGCTGCTCTTACCCAGGAGGCTGATGTAGGCATTGCTGACTTGTCCCCAACGTGAAGGGTGCTCAGGAGAGGAGACCAGGAGGGGCTCAGCTGTGCCCGGCCAGTACAGGTTGGTTCTGCCACTAGGGAAGGGGATGCCATTGTCCGATGTATAGATCACAAGAGTGCTGTTGTGGAAGTCTGCATGGTGGAGCTCCTCTAGGACAAGACCAAGGCCTGCAGAAACAATATACAATAAATATATTAAATATATATTACACTAATGGCCTTACCCAAAACTAGCCTTGACCCACACTAAGGCTCAAAGGAACACTCCTTTCTACCCTCCTCCTTGTTCAGACATAGCCATGTGCATCGCCCAAATCTCAGGAAGAGGTACAGGTTCTTTCTTCAGGCACCACACAGCAGGTATTAAAAGATTATTCAGTATTAATCGATCATCTTGCTCCCGTTAAGTTCCACTCAGTTAACATTATGCATATTTTGCTAAGGATGGATGGATTACTGTTGCTTTGCTTCCTTATCACTACAACATATTGCCACAAGATCACTTCAGCATAGTGGTGAAGGTGAGGACCTAGAAGCTGGAAGACTGTGAGTCCTAGGCCTCTTTCCGGCATGAAAACTGGCCAGGTGACTTTGGACTGGTCATTCTCTCTCAGTCCAAGTTACCTCACAGGTGTCAGCTTTAGACAACAGGGTTGTTGTGGGGAACATAGGAAATGGGAGCATTAAGTATGCTACCTCGAGTTGTATAAAAGATGCTAATAAAAGCTGCTAGACAGTAGTAGCAAGGCTACTATACGTAAGAGCTAGAAAAAGTTCTTACAAACACCTTTTAGAGTCCATACAGTGAAATGCACAGGATTCTAAAAACTAGAGATGTATTCTTTTTTTAATAAACAGAAGATGATTATCATCTGCTCTCCCAGAACTACAGTAATGTTTATGCCTTTATGTGCATAAAGCAAAATCAGACTGACTCTCAAGTATACAAAAATGCACCATCATTAATTAATCATTAATTAAAGGTCTTGTTCCCTTTCAGAAGTACCAAGCCTTTTGTCCTGCTCTTGTAGGCAGAACTACCTGGTTCAGTAATCATCTACCTTGATCCATGCGCCCGACAGTTGTGTATTGAGCTGCTAAATCCTCACGAGCAGCTGGGGTGTGTTGTACAAAATAAGGGACCTGAAGGCCAAAAGGAGATACAGCTGAAGCTAGAAGCCACCCTAGGAAAGACCTCTAGGTAACAAAGGTGAATTATTATGACAAGTACTGGAGGAGCTATTGCCACTTGCAGGTATTTGCAGGAACCCAGGTAGAGAAGAAAATCCTAGACCTCACCTGCACTTGATCTGGGTGGTAGAGCTCAGGCTTCCAATCTGGGATCCAGCCCATTCCAGGATCCCCATTGCCAAATTTCTCACAGAAGGCTCCATACTGCGGCTGGGAATGACCACAGCGATGGGGATCATGGAAAGCCACATAAAGGAAAAATGGTCTACAGGTTGGAAAAAAAGGGCAAAAACACAGTTAAGGGCTCTTGATAATGCCACAGCAATACTTCCTCTCCACTATTTAAAGCAATACTTTGGGTGCCTCTAGCATTGCTACGTTCCATTTTCACCTTCTCCATAAACCTCCCGAGTTTGGCTTCTCTTTGATTTTGATCCTCTATCTCGGTATACAGAACCATTTTATTTCCTAAAACATTCTCTTGGGGCCTCTGCTGGGTCTGCCAAAGATGAGTGAAAGATGGGTCCGAAGGGCCTGGCCCTGGATACTCCACAGAGACTTAAGGAAGGGATACACTTGGGTCATTCCAGTACTGGATCTTACTTTTCATCCACACTCTGGAGGAATTTCCGAACAAGCAATTTGATTCGGGTGATGTTTCTGCCCACTTGCAGGACAGAACTGTTTTCCTCAGTGTAGGCAAAATCAAATGGATACACAGCCTCTGGCCCAACGTGCTTCTTGCCAATGATTCCTGAAAGAGACAAGGAGCCAGAGTAACTAAAAAAAAAAAAAAAGGATAGCAATATTAACCTGTCAGTTAGGATAGCGCCCACATTACATGAACAAAATAGACATATCCTTGGCATTTACAGGGGCAAAGAGGGAAGCAAGGATTCTACGCTACTTCCTCTACGTTCATTCATAAAGCTTAACAGAATGGTGGGTATGTAAAAAAAAAAATTGACTATCTAGCTTCAGAAACTAAAGGGGTGCAATTTACAATGTGCTATGAAATTTATTTATTTGTATCCCTCCTTTATTATTTTTACAAATAACTCAAGGTGACAAATATACCTAATACTCCTTCCTCCTCCTATTTTCCCTACAACAACCACCATGTGAGATCGGTTGGGCAGAGACAGAAGGACTGGCCCAAGGTCACTCAGTTGATTTTCATGGCTAAAGTGGCCATGAAATTTGAACTCATGGTCTCCTAGTTTCTAGCCTGGCGCCTTCACTGCTAAACCAAACTGGCTCACAGAAATATTTTTTCTCTGTTGGAATTGGGACTAAATGAGGCAAAGGTATAACTGTGGGAGGCAATCCACAAGACAACCCTTTTCTAACAGCCTTATCAGCACTGACAAAAACAAAATGGCAATAAAGCATTAAATAAGTGTTGGTTTTAATTGAGCAGTTAAGTCAAGTGTCTATTCTGCTTTCAACAGCAACAATCAACTGCCTCAGAATTGAGAGAGAGAGGGAGGGAGAGAGAGAGGGAGGGAGAGAGAGAGAGAGAGACCAAAAGTCTTCTTTAAACTTGCAGGCTGCCTCATCCAAGCCCCAAACAGAAAGAGTTCCAGCTGATCTGAGGAAGTGAGAGGAGGAACTCTGCTCTCCTCTGCTTACCTGTCCGTATCCCAGCCTGGTTAAGCAACAAGGGGAGGCTCCTGACACTGTCAAAGGAGTTGAAGTGGTGCACATCTTGATGCAATCCGTACATCCCATTTTGGTGCTATGGTTGGACAGAAATCATTTGCAATAATGTGGCATCCACAATTTGGTAGCAATCATAATTTTCAAAGAAATGGACAGAACCATGCCATGGCATGCTCTCTGCTCCCATCTGGGTTATGTTACCTGAGGCAGGCCCGTCAAGAGGCTGGCCCGGCTGGGGGAGCAGCTGCTGACAGAAGTGAAGGCATTCCGGAAGATCAAGCTCCGCTGGGCCAAAGCATCCAGGTTTGGGGTCTTTATGACTGTGTTGTTATACACACCACTCTCAAAACCACCATCGTCCGCTGCCAAGGAAAGGAAGAGCACAAGTCAAGGGATGCGATATCTGTATTCTATTCCTGTTCCCTGTCAACATTTGCTACAATCTTCTGGGATAGTCCTCCACAAACCTATTGTATTTGTGGTGGAAAAGTCTGGAGGTTGCTGGATCATGTAAAACTGCTCTCTTAGCTGGGGCAGAGTGTAGTTATGTAACACAGACTTAAAGGTGTTTCAGCCTCTGAAATTCTAAAGTGTTGTGCAACTTGTGCTCCACGACAGACTCAAGTTATTTATCCAACAAATGCTATTTTGAACACTGAGCTTTTTTGTCCACCGTTAATGTTAACATCTGATATTTAAAAAGCTTTTGCCCACCATGGATATGACTGATGCAATATTTTTGTGATTCCAGTGTGGATAAATAAATTTGAGGGGTAACTGGCAACCACTGATTGAAAACCTTAACCATAATCGATTGGGGGGGGTGTATAAATCTGTAAAAATAGAACATAGCTGGTGTGCAAAATTAGGCGAGCAGTGAGCAAAAAAGGAACAAGAGCCCTATATTCCATTTCAACTCAGGAAGCCTGTAATCACAGTTCAAAAAGGAGAATTGTGGATTCTGAGCTATTTTATAGTTCTGTAAACACAGAGGTCCCACTAATTTAGCTAAACGCGCACAGCACAAGCTACACAGTTATGTGGAAATACACCAGACATCTCACAGTCCTGTTAATTCTGTCACACTTTATCAAAAGTGGTGTGAGTTGGGCTCTTATATTTCAACAATATTTGTGTCTTCATAGCAATAGCGGAGACCTGGCACCATAACCAAATTCCTCAATGCCCATTATTATGTCATTTAGGGTTATGTCAGCTTTTCTTATTTATTTGTGGCAGACATCCCACCACAGCTCAAAAAGTCTGCCCCTGTTGAATGTTTGCCTGTCCTACGGAAATTTACCTGCCACAGGGTGCTCAGTCTGTGGAATTTGTGGGAAGGAGATCATATTTGGCACCTCTCTTCCTGCCAACCCAAACCAAGAGGGGTGTGGGAACAGAGTGATGATTATAATAATAATTTATTAATAATAATTTATTAGATTTATACCCCATGATTTTGATTGTCTTCTTTATGACCCAGAAGACTTGATATTAATTCTCCTGTAGAACATAAATGGGAAAACAGGCCAGCCCACCACCTAAAAAGGCAAGAGGTTCTTTATTCAGTTGAGTTTGTCTCATCAGCCATGAAGCTGTCACAGCAACAATACTAGAACGTTTTGCCCATGCATCCTTCCCTTCTCCTTTTTTCGACTTCCCTGTAGCTCTGGGGTTTCTCGATTGCCTTCCATCCAAATAATTTCCCCAAGCCCGACTTTTAACTTGCTTCAGTACCATCCTTAGGCGGGGACCCCACCTTCTTAAAGCGGCTCCCAACGAAAGCTAAAAGTGGGCAAGCATATCGCGCCAGGGATTCCCACGCGGAAGGGTCTAAACCAGGGGTCCCCAAACTTGGCAACTTTAAGACTTGTGGACTTCAACTCCCAGAAATCCACAAGTCTTAAAGTTGCCAAGTTTGGGGACCCCTGGTCTAAACAAGTGCTCCCCCAGGGTTGGTTTGCTCACCTACGATCAGCAGGACGTTGCGGGACCTGGTGGGGGGCCCCTTTCTAGCGTTACAGAGCCCCAAAAGGAGGAGCGCCACCGCGCACCTCTGTACGGGCGACTGCATGGCAAACTCGCCTCGCCCGGGCCTGCACCCGACAGATGGGTCCCCGAACCGAGCAACCCTCGCATTCACCGCAGCTGGAAACTAGGAAGGAGCTAATCAGTGCCCGGCTCCGCCTCCGCTCTCACGTAAAGCCCGGATCACGTGAGCGAGAAGAGTCGGGAGTCGGCCGCTTGGTATCTGGGGTTAATTTGGGTTTTCTTTGGCGGTAGATGAGCCCGATTTGAGGAATTAAAAGGAATTAGACATCGACCGGAAGGGGCCGCTCGGTATCTTTCGAGAGCTGATTAGATGGTGCTCGGATAATATTTCACAATCATCTTTCATCGCCACCCAGGACCTGCTAATGTAAGTTTTCTCTGGTCTTCATGACTAATTCCTTCTTCCCCGCCTAGCCTTGCTCCTCCATTTGGAACTCTCCCAAATTACTTTTGATCTCCTAATTTTAACCCGATTGCCGTATTTGAGCGAGCCTTGCCCTGATTCTCATGCCAGCTCTACCGAGTGCAGGAGTACACAACGTCAGTACGCCAACAATTGGGTCGCAAATATTTAAATACCGCATATGTTCCGGTCCGTGCCCTGTAGATGATGTGGCAATTGTTTACTGTTAAGAGAGGGACAATATTATTGTAAGGCAGAAGCCTTACAAAATGGAGAGTTGGTAGTTTGCCTAATTGCTCTCCTATTCCTTTTCCAGGGATACCTATGAACTTGTGCTGCCAGTTTGTGATCTACTCCAGCAAAACCATTTGCTATGACAGCTCTGTTTGCCTGTGACTTTGCCTGATAGTGGTTTGATCGCGGTTGAGATGGTGGATCCCAAATGAATCAGTCTGAACTATAAAGGGCCCAGCCATGTCGGAAAGAAACCGGGAGCGTTGGAAGCAATGTTGCAGAGCAACTGCAAAGAGATTGCCGGTGCTAACTTGGCTTCCCAAGTATTCTCTGCAATGGCTACAGCTGGATCTTATGGCCGGGCTGACTGTGGGGCTGACTGTTGTGCCACAAGCTCTTGCTTATGCTGCCGTGGCTGGTCTCCCCGTGCAGGTGAGGTTATTCATGCAGGAGTGGCTGTACTTAAGCTGTATTTGTACAACTTCAAAGTACATCTCCTCAGATAGTATTCCCATTAGCAATCGGACTGGCCTTCATTGCAGAAGAAGTACCTCATCTAATTGGAGAGTAAAGAGGAAAAGGATAGAAACTGAGTTCAAATTCAATTCCTTTTTTTTTAAAGGAACTCTTGGTCTGACAATACCATTTGATATTTGCTTGAGGGAAGGAAAGATTAGAGTAGTTTTACTGGATGCCACCGAGGGCAAGGGCTGGTGGCTGGAGGAACAGATGTTTGCGAAAAAATGGTTATAACAGCCAAGCTTTTGTGTTTTAAGCGTAAGCCTGGGAACTAACTAATTAGATAGTGTCCTCATTTATTAATACAACTGTATGGTGCTTCTGTTCTTATTTGGAACTCTTACAGAGAGAGAAAGGAAATCCACATGTGCTATAGCCATATGGTTTTGTTTTCTTACCTATCCTAGCCAAGTGAGAAATTGGAAGTGGGCTGGAACAGGAACATGGCGAAAGGTGATAGAGAAGTTGCTGTATACAAAATCAAAATAATATTCCAGATGTGGACAATGTGCTGCCCATTGGTATCTGTATGGCTATCCCATATAATTTTTTTAAAAAGGATTACAGGTAATCCTCTATTTATGACTACAATTGAGCCCAATTTTTCTGTTGCTAAGCACAACATTTGTTAAGTGAGTTTTGCTCCATTTTACTTTTTTGCCAGAGTTTTATGTGAATCATTGTAGTTGTTAAGTTAGTAACATGGTTGTTAAATGAATCTGGCTTCCTCATTAATGTTCCTCGTCAGAAGGTTGCAAAAGGTGATCACATGATCCCAGGACACTGAAACTATCAAAAATATGAGTCAGTTGTCAAGCCTCTGAATTTTGATCATGTGACCATGCTGCAATGGTCATAAGTGTGAAAAAGTCATTTTTTTCAGTGCTGTTGTAACTTCAAATGGTCACTAAACAAAACATTGTAAGTCAAGGACTACCTGTATTTAAAAATATTGAGAATCTGGTACATTGCTTCTTTATTTTCTACAATGGCTTTGTGCCCTTGAGTATGTACAGTTGTTTCTCTGGAAAGGTAGTGCTTACTCAGGAAGAGAAAGATAAACATAAGCAGTAGTAGTAGGTTTCTAGGGTCTAGAGAGCTATAAAAGGAACAACTTCTATAGTTTTCCTTCTGGTCAATAAATATTTTGTATCTGACCAAGCCCATCGTGGCAGCCATTTTGTGGATGCCCACAATTCCATGGGAAGTCATTTTGAGTTAATGACTTTTTCTCGCAGACAAAACCCTACATGCATCTGCCAGCCTAAAAACGATTTCTTGCCCCAGTTATCCTTTGGCAGATATTTGTTTTCAGAGTTCATTTTCTAAAATGGTTGCTAAAAGCTTTCTTTTGCTTTGCAAACCTGTGAAGGTAATAAATTTATAGATTTGTCATAAAAGTTATTTTTTCATTACCTTTTAAATTGTAACTGTTCCCTAAATAAGGCAGTTGCTAACCGACAACTACCTGTACTCCTTTTAAAAATAATTCAACAAATTTTCCACAGAATGCCATTTGTATTTTCTAGGCCTTTGTGGTCTTATTGGCTTACAGTTCTTCAAGTACTATGACTAGTCTCTGACGTTGCCTTCCCCTCTCCTTTGCAGTATGGTCTGTATTCTTCCTTCATGGGTTGTTTCATCTACTGCTTTTTGGGGACCTCCAAAGATATAACGCTTGGCCCAACGGCCATCATGTCCCTCTTGGTTTCTTCCTACGCATTCCATGATCCCGCCTTGGCTGTTCTCCTCGCCTTTCTTTCAGGTTGCATCCAGCTAGCTATGGGACTCCTCCATCTTGGTAAGACTTGGTTGCTTTTATATTGGTCTTCTAAGTCCACTGCCCTGTTGCTATTATTGGGCAAAGAAGATAATTGGGAATCAAATCTGACAAAAAAAAAAATAGAAATGAATTTCCCCTGTTTTTGTATCCTCAACTTTCTATAAATTGCAGGGCATTTTTCCAAATATCTGGAAAAGTACATCTCATTGAGTTCATTGGAGTATCTGACAGATAAGTGAGTACAGGATTAAAGGCTCATTCAAACTCTTTTTATTAAGGTGATTTATGAATTATTCTTCACCTTCTGGTAGACTGATACTGTCTGCCTATATTTTTTTGAACTGGATGCCCATGTGTAATTATGAAGAGAGATTCACACATGCTTCAATTAAATGCCAGGTGTACTCTGTTTAAACTGCTTTGGGATGGCAATGCTTAACTGAGATTAACTCCAGAGTAAAAAAAAAGACTCCACAGATTATGCATTCAAATCATTTTGTCCTTCCTAATCTAGTTTTGAATTTAAAACTAAATGGACAGATTTCCTTCTAAAATAGGACTTGATGCATGCAAGTCCTTATTTTAAGTAATAGCTAGATAGAATCTCTCCCTCTCTAGTCCCCAGGTTTATCTAGTTAGCTGCCAGGTGATTTTCTGCTTTAGAAAGAGAAGAGAAGAGATCCTACAAAAGAAAGAGAAGAGGACATGATGGGAAAGTGCCTGAGAAATGGATAGAAAATCCAGCTGGTTTAACTCCCAGGGTTAAATAAAAGACTAAGGAATATTTTTTTCCCCATTCCTGGCAGGTTTTATTTTGGACTTTATCTCGTATCCTGTCATTAAAGGGTTTACTTCAGCTGCTGCAGTCACCATTGGCTTCAACCAAGTTAAGGTAAGCTGTCTCTGTCTGCCTTTGGCCTTTATATTACAATTTTAGGTGAAGGAGCTTCTGTAGGAATAGGATAGAGGCCAGACCAGCCTATCAAGTAAAGGCACCTGTGATGGAATGTAGTGAGGAGGTAGATGGAGAGAGGTGGGTTCCAGAGGAGTAAGAGCAATTTGGGCCATAATATGTGTGAGAGAAAGAGTGTGAAGATAACCCCTCCCTAATAGTTCACAGAGTATACTGTGGATGCATGTAGTAGAGTAGAATCTTGCTCAATCTAGCAAGATATTGTCTGTAGATGTGAAACAATAAAGAAATCAGCTTGGAAGAATTGCCATCTGTCATTCTTGGTTTGGGGCCTGACAGTCACTGCCTTCCGATGGTTGGGAAGTTTACAGGTGATTTTAATCATGAGAGAGGGGAAAAAAAGGTAAGGGTTTACATTCCAACATTTCTGCAGCTACTTCCTTAAAACTATTGAAAACTGCCCTTAACTTTGTTCTGTTTTCATTTCCTACTTCTTAGATTCAAAAGCAAAGAGCTTGATTCCTTGAGCTTTCCAAAATTCTTAAATTTATATAATTGTAGAGCTCAACAGCTTCCTTTCCCCCACACCCATTTTCTGTAAGCATTGCCGAGGATTGTGCACCATTGAATTCTTATAACATCAATATTTCCTCTGTGGTTGACCACAGTCAGCTATTTGCAAGAGATGATAGCAAACAAGAGATGATAGCAAACACAGATACACTTTTTTGTGCTTCCAAGTGTCCAAGAAGAAGCCTCAGATCTTTTTTTTATAGAAGGCTTTGCTTCAGTTCACTAAAAACATTTTCTGGCTTATTATACTACCAAAATATTGGTGGAAACTGTCTAGGCCAGGGGTGTCAAACGCATGGCCCATGGGCCGGTTGTGTCATTGTCCCCGCCCCCACCCAGGTTAGGAAAGGGGGGAAAAGTCCCAATACTGTCACAGGATGCCGCTGTGACAACACAAGTTTGACACCCCTGGTCTAGACCATCCGTTTAAATCCATCCTAGAATAGTTTACTAGGCCCTAATATTTTTTTTAAGAATATCAAAAAGTGGGAAATAAAAGAACAAATTAGAACTGTATAATGTTTTAAAATTTACAGATTGGCTGTTATGACTAAACAGTATATTATATTTTTTATGCCCCCCAAAAAGTGTCAAACATCTTTGCTTTTGCAAGAACTTTAGTATATATGCTAAAACTTAAAATGGTTTGTAATTAAGTGGAAAGTTGTACTAATGTGTACTACAAACCCGTGTTTCTTGAGAAGCTACCTCATGAAATATATTATTCTCTAATACAGTATCAAAGACTCTCTTGTTTCAAATGGCTTCTAGAGTCATTTCATTCATATGGTGTACCCTGTCTGTCTGTCTCCCTATGTGTTTTACCAACTTGTTTCTTGCGTGTGTTTAATTTTCCATAGACACTTCTGGGACTGCAGCACATTCCAAAGCAGTTTATCCTACAAGTATATTATACCTTCTGCAGAATTAGTGAGACAAGGTAAAAAACTGTTTATCTCTTTTTTTATTCTTCCTGTTTACAAAATTTGGAAATTAGTGCAAAAATAGTATGTAGAGTTAGAACTTGGGAATTATAAACATTTTTGGAGTGTTACATTTCAAGATCTTTGGCATTCCTAAACCCTGAAATTGTGCAAGCTCAAATATTGAGGAGTCTTCGAATAGAGCTAAAAGTTGGAATGCTGACAAGTTTGGGGCATATCCATTTTTTTCATCAAACCTTGAAGCCAAATATTTTTTTCAATGAAGAATAAATGACCTTACAACTGTAGAAAGCGGAAAATAGCCTGACAAATACCCATCTGAACTTTTATGATTAACTGGGTCAGTTTTGAGTGGATTATGTTTACTTTGAGGTTAACATTATTGTTCTTACAAAAGTTAAACTATACCGTATATGCTTACAGGATTTGTTGTGTGAATGAATGAAATCTGGGCTTAGGTTTTTCAAGCTTTTAAATCTCATACTTCATATTTCTTTTAGTTTATTAAAAAATCTAATTCACCAGCAGGAAAGCATATGTGCTACATCAATATAAAAAATACAGGTATCTTGCTGGCTGAATAAAGCGATGCACAAATTGGAGAAGGGTCCATGCTTAAAAAAGCAAACAGGATGGAGGTCTTTTATCTGTACAGAGATGTTGCAGACCAATGTTATGATTATCTGCAGGGCTGGAGATGCCATTCTTGGAGTCTGCTGCCTAATAGTGCTTATGGTCCTTCAACAAATGAAAAAAGGCATCCCCAGGACCCATCTGATGGAAACCTTGCCTGTCAGAATCAGTCGATATATAATCTGGACAACAGCTACAGGTTTGTATGTCCTCTCCTCTAAGCAAATGTTTAATTTTCTTCTTGGAAGTATTTTGGAACCCATGCCTACCATTTGACTAGGCAGAGCTTTATTTAAGACTCTCATCCTTACAGCCCGTAATGCTCTTGTGGTCCTCTTGGCTGGTCTTGTGGCCTATTCTTTCCAAGTTACTGGCTCCCAGCCTTTCAGCCTCACAGGAACGATTCCCCAGGGACTCCCTCCGTTCCAGCCACCACCGTTCTCCAGCATCACACCCAATCAGACTATTGATTTTAAGGAAATGGTGCAGGTACGTATTTCTTTTTTATTGGTTCAATGTCTGCCTCTTTCTTTATGCCGCTCTTCTAGATAGATCAGACTAAGAAACCAGGTGCCATGTAGTTCAGGAGTACCTTTTATTGTAACAGATCTTGTAAGTCTGAATGCACTCCCCCTATCTCTTTATCTCTGTGTAAACTAGGGAAGGGCTTGTTTGAGAAGTTTCCTCAGTTTATTTTCTTGGTCTGAGCCCCTTTTATCTGACCATTGCTTTGGTAGCAACACGTCCTCCTGTCCTTCAAGGCCATTCCTTGTGCGCTCTATAGTTTGATCACAACTTCACAAATACAGTTAAACATACAGCAGATTTGGTTTTAGTCACTCTAAAAAATGAAGCAGTAGAGTTTAAACATATTCATCAATACCTGTTACAAGGATCTTTCCTTTTTTTAAAAAAAAAAAACCCAGTCCTTATTAAATTGGTCTGTTTTTTTATATGCTGGAATAAATTGCTGTTTGCACTGTGAGCTGTAATCCACACAGAATTATTTTCCAGTTAAGGTTTTTTAGTAATCAGATTCCTGGTTGAAACTTAAATAATAGTGGTAGCTTAAATAGCCTTAAAAGCTTTGACACTTGCAGCTTAGTGCTTTTGTAATGATGGAACTTGTTAGAATGGAAAATGTCATAATTTTACGGGAAAAGTAAGGTTTCTATTCTTCAGTAATCCAGACTTATATGAGGTATAATATGGAAGGATTTACTTGAAGAATGCATAGAAATATTTTGAATAAGGTACATATTTTCTGCAGTTTTCTGTGTATATGATGTCCTAATTATACTAGTTGGCTGAAAGCATAAATTATTGGTTAATCTGAGAGCCAGTTGAGTCTAATGATAACGCTTCCAGAAAACCAGCAGGGCAAGCTACTGCCTATAAAAAGAGAACAAACCTCATACTTAACAGCACTGATGATGTTACCTCATTGGGCTATGAAATGTCTACAAGCAAACAACCAGAGAGCAGCAAGGACTTCACAGTTCAATCCTGAACTTCATATATTCTCTTCTATTGTATTTGTGTAATTTGATTAATGATAAGATACTGAAATGGACTTTTTGTTAGGGTTGTGGAAAGAACTGGGTTCAAAGGCCAAAATGTATCCAGGTAATATGGGGAGTGCACAAATAGGACCTGTTAGGAGCACTTTAAAACCACATTTTCTCCTGGTCTAGGATGGTTGCCCTCCACATTTGATGCACGGTCTTGAGAAAAGACAGATTTGATTTAAGACGTTCCATCCCAATCACATAATGTCTTTTGAATCCCTATCTCTGCACAACTCTAGGATTTACTCTATCTCACTGCTACATTTCCTCCACTGGTATGGGACATTCCTTTTCTGCCCGTAGTTCCCTCTTCTTGATCAAAATTGCAGTGAAATACAGCTTCCCTCTTCCATCCCTGCAGGCCATTGGACCTGGCTTGGTGGTGGTGCCTCTCATGGGACTGCTGGAGACAGTTGCTATTGCCAAAGCATTTGGTAAGATCATTATCTTGTTTGCATTCTGAGGTGGAGGGAGGAAGGAAGGAAGGAGCATATACTTCCATGCAAACCTGACACCTGAAATGAAGTTTTACTTCTATTTGAAAAGAGTGGTTTCTAATCACAAATCACAGTAAACCATAGTCCCATGGTGGCGAACCTATGGCATGCATGCCGGAAGTGGCACGCAGAGCCATTCCTCCCGGCACATGAGTTGTTGCCCCACATACATGCTCACACGCCTCCCGCGATTTGTGGCTTGAAAAAAAGCCCTCCCACCCACCCACCCCGGCTCTAT
>JANHGC010003146.1:0-17491 GCA_027560395.1 Boaedon fuliginosus | reverse complement strand
CAATTTTTCCCACGGCACACCAGGCAACATCTCGCGGCACACTAGTGTGCCGCGGAACAGTGGTTGAAAAACACTGGGTTAGAGCATAGAATGGCAGGACTCGGGAGCTGCACTGAAAACGCCCATGGATTGCATATCTGTATTCCAAATAATCAAAAGTTGATTGAGGCTACATTAGGCATTTGCCAGGATACATATGTTGTATAGGCTGTTTAATAATGATTTGGATTCAATATAACCGTTGTGTTTTTGCGTGTATTCTTCACTCAGGTGTTTTCTAGCGTTCAGAGATTTGCATTGTCCTTCATGAACCTTTATTCTGCTGGAAACATGCTTTTCCGAAACTGGACTGCTGACATATATTGCTCACCTGAGAGTCTGTTTTGCATTAAGATGAACTTTAAATTAAATTCTATCCGTGGGCTTTGTGGAAGAGGAGATGTGGCAGAAGTCCTGCCAGCCATGTGCAGGAAGATGGAGAGTTTTCTGGAGAAGTGGAATCAGTTCATGTCTGAGAAGCGATCCCAGTATTTTTATTTGAATTATTACATGGCCGACCAGCTTGTATATTTATGCAAGGAGCTTGGTTCAGGGAAACCCAGTGAACCTGCCTTAATGATGCTGTCCTTCATAAAACACAGCTGCAGTAGACAAGATATTGAAGAAGTCTCCAAACTAGTGATATCTGAAATACCAAATAGTTTTGATGTAATAGATGAACTCCAGGCAAGTGGAAAAGAATTGACTGAACACCTGGAGGAAATCTGGGGGTCCTACATGGAGAACATGGGCTTATTTCTTCCAAACTGCTTTGATATTGAAACTCTTGGTAGATTCCTATCTAATTTGGCAAATTTGGAGAAAAGGAGTGTTGTGCGAGAATTACCACAAGGTCTTCATACTAGGCAGCCCAACCTCATTCTCTGCCCTCGCTCTGAAATTTTGGTTTCCACCATTTCCATCTACATGAACAGTCCAGAAGAGATGCTACCCTCTTACGATGAAGTTTTGTTGTGTACACCACAAACTAGCTACGAGCAAGCAGAATTGTTTATGAGGCGATGCCTTACTCCAAACAATAAAGAGAAGAAGATCTATACCTTACTCTTTGCAGATGAGTTGAGTTACGATGTTAGCTATAAGTTAGAGGAACTGTACCAAAACCTTAATTTAAAACATAGCAGTGACTATCATTTAGTGATGTTCTGCAACTGTGAGAGAGAACACTTCTATATCCCCTCTGTTTTTAGTAATTACATTATTCACATGACCCCTCTTCGGCCCCCAAAAGACATTCAAAGTTATCTTGGAAAGCATTACAAAGCCACTGAGCTTGGAAATCCATCAACTTCCATCTTCAAGAATAACATGTGTGTTGGGATTGTATCTTCTGAAAGAGCTGGAATGGGTGAGAAAACCAAGTTCAAACGATCTTCCATCTTGGAAATATAATCATAGTTCAGCAAGAAAAGAATGACCCATATTAGAGTAATAGTTAATTATTAATATTAATCAGGGTTGTTTATAAGAAATTTGTTTCAAATCATGCACTATTGTGTTAATAGTATAGTATTAGCAGTTTATAGTTAAGTAGTGCTATAGTTAATTGGAATTGTCATTTTAATTAACATGTAATGTTCTAAACTTCTTGTTCACTACACTGGAAAGCTAATGGAAAAGAGGGTTACATAACAGTGACTTAGATTAGAATTTATTTATATTTATTTATTTGTTTGTTTGTCTATCTGAATTTATTACAGCTGCCCAAATCCAAAGGACTCTGGGCAGTAGAAGTTGAGGAAGTAAATGTTTGTGGACTTCAAACTTTGGCCTACTGAGAAAGCACTTTCTTTGCAAGCGTTTGTTTTAAAGCCTTTGCACTTTTATTCACAATAAAGGAATAAAAAAAGGAAACATCGTCTTCCTTTAAAAAAGCTCAGAAAAGAATTCAGAATCTCCAGGTTCAATTTCCCTTAGCACTATTTTTCTGCCCACCACAGTTTATTCTGATCTTTATTTTTAACCGGATTGGTTATCTTTGATGTTCCCTATAATTTCTATATTAGTTGCTAGGCATTTGAATAGACTATGTGAGTTCTCAGTCCCAAATGAATTAGATATTTTATTTTCGTTTTCCCTGTCAATATCTTAAATGCTTCTTTTTTGTTAAAAACTATAGGAAAATCTCTCTGTATAAAGAGGATGTATCAGAAAATGAAAGCGCAATTGCAGCAACATGTTCATTTAAGAACTATTCGACTGATTGAGCCCCATGTGAATGAAAGAAAAATCGTGAACTCTCTCTTTCTACTCCTGGAGCAAAAGGACCAGAAATGGCCTATGATTGTGCATTTTGATATTACTTCTTCTGTGAGTATTTCACAGTTTTGATTGAGGAGGTTTACTTTTCCTTCCAGTGCACCTTTTTGTGAGAAAATATGCTTATACCTAGAGGAGGAGCATCCCTGTTTATTTGTGTGGTCCTTACGTTTCTGTATTCTTCCAGGTTCAGACTGGAATTTCAGAATTTTTGTTCAAGCTGTTCTTCTTACGGTATCTGGAAGATGCAGATGGGAAAATCTGGCTTCGGAAACAGTGCCACCTCTATGTTGCAGAAATTCTGCAGCCACCCCCCTCACCAAAAAAACAAAGAGGATCTGTAAGTACATCCAGAATATATAGTTGCTGTGTTTTTAGTATTTTTGAGTAGAATTTTAAAATAGTTTCTGTGGAATCCGAAGATTCTCTAAGACAGTGGAAAAAATAGGAATATATTTGTGCTTACAGAGTGACTTGAGGAAAAAAAAAAACCCACAAGGGACAGAGGGGAAGACATCTCCCTACATGGGATTAAAGTGAAACTCTCTGCAAGGGACTGAACCTTCCCCGCCCCGCCTCTATGGACCCTTAATGACATTTTTCCATAATTTCTTGTAGCAAAGCAGTATTTCTGTTTGTAGACCCTTTTCCATAGTACAAAATTAAAACACCATGGAAAACTGTGGAGCTTGTGAAATAAGAAAATAAATTAAAAAAAACACCCTTTGAATGGTATTATAACTCCTTCCTTTTCTCCCTCTGGTTTATTTTCAGAAATTTCCAGGGTTGAACTACAGTTTCCTTGATGTCTTCCCCCAAATAACTTGCAGATCTCCTAAAGAAGTACTGGACAACAGTATTCAGAAGAAGTTACTTCATGACAGCAGCGATCCCCGAGTAGATGAAAAAATGTTCCGCAGTGAAGCTTTTCAGAGGCCATTCCAGTATTTGATAAGAGAAAACAGAGGTGAAAATCTTGACGCGTTCCAGTATAGAAAAGGCTCCGTGGAAGGGACTCCAGGAGAATGCCTACAGCTGTTCTTGATATACTGTGGAGTGATTGATCCTTCTTGGTCGGAACTTAGAAACTTTGCTTGGTTTCTTAACCTCCAGCTGAGAAATTGTGAAACCTCTGTTTTCTGTAATGCTGATTTTGTCCAGGACACTTTGCAGGGCTTTAAAAATTTTGTGGTCAAATTTATGATTTTAATGGCAAAGGATTTTGCAACTCCTTCACTTAACATTTCTGATGAAAGCCCTGGGATGCAAGTTTTCGAAGAGGTTACTGAGGAAGCTCTTGCTCCATTTCGGCTCCGGAAAAAGTGGGAATCTGAACCCCATCCATACATATTCTTTAATGAGGACTGTGTATCTATGACTTTCATTGGCTTTCATCTCCAGTACAGTGACAATGGCAGCATTGATGCCATCAATCCTTTGAATGGCAATATTATCAAGAGAAACGTCATGACCCGTCAGTTGTTCAAGGGATTAGTTCTTCAAAGAGTTCCATTTAATATCAATTTTGATGCACTGACCAGAGCTGAGAAAATTGAGAAACTTTGCATGGTCTTGGGGATCCAGTGGCCAATGGATCCTGATGAAACTTACGAACTTACAACAGACAATATACTGAAAATGCTTGCCATTGAAATGAGATTTAGGTGTGGAATTCCTGTTGTCCTGATGGGAGAAACCGGTTGTGGAAAAACCAGGCTTATAAAATACCTGTGTGAACTGCGTAAGAGTGGTGCCAATCCTGATAATCTGAAGCTTGTCAAAGTTCATGGAGGTACCACAGCAGAGGCGATCTATGCTAAAGTGAGGGAAGCTGAAGCTGTGGCACAATACAATAAGTTGAAGTATCACTTTGACACAATTTTATTTTTTGATGAAGCCAACACCACAGACGCTGTCAGCAGCATCAAGGAAGTGTTATGTGACCACACAATAGAAGGACAGCCTTTACATGCCAACTCAGGTTTACAGATCATAGCTGCATGCAATCCTTATCGCAAACACACACCAAAAATGATCCAGCGCTTGGAGTCAGCTGGACTGGGTTATCGTGTCAAAGCAGAGGACACCAGCGAAAAGCTTGGCTCCATCCCCCTTAGGCAGCTTGTGTACCGTGTGCATGCACTCCCACCAAGCATGATACCACTGGTGTGGGATTTTGGGCAATTGAACAATATCACTGAAAAACTGTACATAGAGCAGATTGTGCAAAAACTTGCCAAGTCGATCACAATGTCTACTACTGAGATCAAAATGATTACTGAGGTGCTTTTTAAGTCACAGACCTACATGAGACAGCGGAAAGACGAATGCAGCTTTATCAGCCTCAGAGATGTCGAGCGCTGTGTGGAAGTCTTCAAATGGTTTCACGGCTACAGTGAATGTCTTATTGAACACCTGGAGAAGTTTCTGGAAAGTAATCCTCCTAAAAGTGTAATCCAGAGAGACAGAATAATTTGGTCTTTGATTCTTTCAGTTGGTGTTTGCTACCATGCTTCCCTGGAACAGAAAGAGGCATACTGGAGAGTTATCTGCAAAATATTTCCAGAACCATATGATAATGAAAAAGTAGTTCTTGAAGAAATTAGCTTAATTCAGGATCTTTTTTTGAGTGGCGTGCCCGAGAGGCAAGGAATAGCAAAAAACATGGCTTTAAAGGAAAATGTATTCATGATGGTAATCTGCATTGAACTTAAAATCCCTTTGTTTCTTATTGGGAAGCCAGGCAGCTCAAAATCTCTTGCCAAGACCATTGTGGCTGATGCCATGCAGGGTCAAGCAGCATATTCTGACCTTTATAAGGAACTTAAGCAGATCCACTTGGTGTCTTTTCAGTGCAGTCCACATTCAACCCCTGAGGGGATCATAAATACATTCAAGCATTGTGCTCGTTTCCAGGAAGGAAAAAATCTCGGCGAATATGTCTCTGTGGTTGTATTAGATGAAATTGGATTGGCAGAAGACTCTCCCAAAATGCCTCTGAAGACCCTTCACCCTCTCTTAGAAGATGGATGCATTGATGATGATCCGCTTCCTCACAAGAAGGTTGGTTTCGTTGGGATATCTAACTGGGCCCTTGATCCAGCTAAGATGAATCGAGGCATCTTTGTATCCCGTGGTAACCTGAATAAAAATGAACTCATAGAAAGCGCAAAAGGTATTTGCTCTTCAGAACGTTTTGTGCTACAGAAAGTTGAGCATTTCTTTCCTATCTTTGCAAATGCATACGAAGAAATTTGCCAGACCCAAACTAAGGATTTTTTTGGATTGCGTGACTATTACAGTCTTGTCAAAATGTTATTTGCTTTGACAAAAAAATCTAAAAGCATACCAGGTCCCTGTGAAATGGCAGAGGTAGTTCTCCGAAATTTCAGTGGCAGAGAAGGTGTTGAAGTCTTGGATACTTTTATGTCTAAGATTCCGGAAGGGGATGTTGAAAATTATAAGGATATCAATACAGTTGATTTAGTTGAGCAGAACATTTATAGCGATTACCAGGATGGTGAATGCCGATATCTGTTAGTATTAACAGAAAATTATGCAGCGCTTCAGATTCTCCAACAGTGTTTCTTTCGAGAAGCTCAACCAGAAATTATTTTTGGATCCAGTTTTCCCAAAGATCAAGAATACACTCAGATTTGCAGAAACATAAACAGAGTCAAAATTTGCATGGAGACTGGGAAGATGGTGGTTCTTCTCAATCTACAAAACCTTTACGAGAGCCTCTATGATGCCCTCAATCAGTATTATGTCCAACTTGCTGGTCAAAAATATGTTGACTTGGGCTTGGGGACCCATCGAGTGAAGTGCAGAGTGCATCCCAAATTTCGACTGATTGTCATTGAGGAGAAAAAGGTGGTGTACGAACAGTTCCCCATTCCGTTGATTAACCGACTTGAAAAACATTATCTGGATATTAATACTGTACTGAACAAGTGGCAAAAGACCATTGTGGAAGACTTGAAGAAATGGGTGGATGACTTTGTAGCAGCTAAAACTGAGAAATATTTTATGGGTCAACAAACATACAGACCTTCTGATGTTTTTATCGGCTACCATTCAGACTCTTGTGCTTCAGTTGTCCTGCAGGTGACAGAAAACTTGAAAGAATCTCTTCCTGCAGAAGAGCTAAGGCAGAAGGTTCAAGAGGAATCCGAGCTGGTCCTCTTGAACTGTGCCACCCCGGATTCTGTTGTCCGTCTCGGTGACTCTAAACTGGACTTTTTAAGAGATAAGTTGGCTAAGATATATTTTCAGCAACAGCAGCATACTTCCTTTGCCGAATTTTTGCACAGATGCCTTCAGTCAGATTCCAGAGGCCATACAGTTTTTATTGAGGTAAACTGCAATTAAATGTTTCTTCCTATTTCCTCCCCCACTTCCTCTTTTTCTCATATTCATAAATATGGTGAATTCTGATATTTATTTTATTTATTTTATTCGATTTATACCCCACCTCACTTCTCCGGTCAGGGGGAATTTGATATGTAGCAAGAGTTGCTTAAAGACAATTTTAAAATGCTCCAAATTAGAATACATTTCTATTATCCTTAAGAGTTAGGCTGGTTACTTTCTATTTTGTTTTGGGGATCATAGATAGAAACAGTTTTTAAGGTTTAGGTCTATTTTGAGACACTTTTGGATGGATAAAAATAACATTAACATGGGGGGAAATAGTAGTTTTTACCAAGTCCAGGCTGTTGAGATGATCATTAATATAATCTAAACTTACAAAGCAAACTTTGTTGCTTAATAGGTTATACAAAATGGCTTGTTCTGTTGTACATGTTAATTAAAATGACAATTCCAATTAACTATAGCACTACTTAACCATAAACTGCTAGTACTGTACTATTAACATAGTAGTACATGATTTGAAACAGATTTCTTATAAAGAATCCTGATTAATATTAATGTACTGTAGAAAGCCTCTAGCTTGTGTGCTTAAGTGAGGGAAGGATATACTTATGGGGCTACTTGTGACCTGGATTTAAACTTCCAATGGTCTTCCCCTGCCCCCATACATGACAGAACTTTGGGTACTTGGAAACACAGAAGTGTTTATGACTAGTTGCAGCATTCCATGGTCATATGGCCACGTGTTATGAAGGTTTTACCAAAATCCAGCACTTTTCAGAAAAACAGTGCCCATAGCAAATTATTGATTTGGTTAATGACTATTGCATTAATTTAACCACAGATTCTCTTAAAGACTGCCTCAAAAAGCATAGTAGAATTTGCTATGATCATTCGGACTAGGACTTAGAATAGAATAGAATGGAATGGAATGGTATGGTATGGGGTATGGTATGGAATGGAATGGAATGGAATGGAATGGAATGGAACGGAATAACAGAGTTAAAAGGGACTTTTGGAGGTGTTCCTGCTCAGGCAGAAAATCCTATATCATTTCAGTCAAATGGTTGTCCAGTTTCTTCTTTAAAAATTCTAGTTTTGGACCATTCACAACTTCTGGAGGCAAGTTGTTATCCTGATCAGTTGTTCTAACTCAGAAAATTTCTTCTGATCACAATGGGCAGGCTCCATTACTGTTGTAAATTTAGGACTAGCTGTACCCAAAGCTTGCTATGGTTTCTTCTTATGTTAGTGAATTGCTATTTTCAAGAAATTTGAATATGTCCTGTGATATTATATGGTGGTTTGGATTTACCCTGAATACTAAAAGTTTTGAAATGAAAAATACACACAGGAAATATAGAAATGTACTTTCTGTCAGAATCCCAAGATTCAAGAAGACTCTAGCTGAGGAAATTGAAATAAGACTTTCTCTTCATATTGTTTTTCTGTCATCACCATCTCTGGCAGAAAGGTTGAGAAACCAGTGTTCTTCTTTTAGCATAAGAGTCTGGGATGATTGAAGTAGGCAGGGCATAACTTTCTTTGGAACAAACAAAAGATTAGCTAATTTATAGTGCCATTTAGATCCTTCCTGATTTTATGTCAAATCCCAAAACCTATATGGGTAGCCATTGTTTAATGACTGCCTCATTTAATGGTTATTTGCAGTTATGATGGCAATGAATATTCACGTTTATGATTTTCATAGGTGTGTAAAACAAATGAAAGCTGAAATAAGTTCGTAAGCACAATCAACAAATTTAACTTAGCAACTGCTTCATTTAATGATCAAGTTGTTGTTCCCAATTGTGGTCACTAAATGAGTTACCTATATGTGTAGGTGAAAGGATGGGAAAAAGATTTCCACTTGGATAATAAAAAACAAGAGATTGTATGACCACCCTGTGAAAACCTTGTTAATATTTGACAGAAAAACCTGCTGTCTTAACTGTTACAGATGACGACCTTCTCCAGACTCCTGACTGCAGCAGACACAGAGATTTTACAGGCAGAATTGCAGCACAATTCAGACAGCCTGAAAGTTTTGTTCTTACAACAATTTGACACAGAGTACTCATTTTTGAAGGATATTCGGTGAGTTTTCCTCATTCACAATGGTTACAGCATAATGCAGATTTGTATGTTCCTTTATATTTCTTTTTTTCGAAGTGGCATAAAAGTGCTTGCAATTAAATAAACGGTTAATAGAATAAATTTGATATGACAGAGGAGTTTTGCAATTGAATTGAAAAACATAAATTGGAGGATCACCGTGAAGTTATGTTACCATTCAAGCTGCTGGGGTGTTTGGAGAGGTGACATTCTGCAACAAAGGAAAGTCCATTTAAACATTTCTGTATTTTCTCAGGAATTTTTTTTCTACGAAGACAGATAGGAGTAAAACCCTCATTATTCAGACTGACTTTGAAAATGGATCACTCAGTGCCCAGCTCATTGCCTCAGCCAGGTAGGTCACCTGTTAGATAAGACTATTAGATAAGCAATACCAAGCATTTAGTATGATCAATTAATAGTTGGTGTAATGTGTTTAACCATATTTATAAGCCAGCTATGTTTATAGATTTTTACATAGCCCAATAAATACTCCAAACCAATATTCTAATTTCACAGAGAACCATTTGGATCTATTTGCCAACTTAGTATCATATATCAGAATGAGGTGGGGGAATAAACTTTATCTTTGCTGAAATAACGGGAGCTGTTGGGCAGGCGAATGCTTTAACTTCACAAAAGAGTGACACCTGTTTCTTTTATAGGTATTCAGCTGTTAATGAAGTCAACAAAATACAGGAGAATCAAGCCAGGGTGTTTATAATTTTCATCACTAAGCTGTCACGAATCGAAGGAGGAAGTTCCTACATAGGATTTCACGGAGGTAGATTGGCTTATGTGCAAGAATACAGAACAAAAAGTGGCTGGAGGTCTATTTAAAGGGGCTGCTATGGCATCAGAATTTCTTCCTGCTTCCTCTTACAAATGGTCCCAGCAATGCGATTTACAGATTACTGCAGTGTAGAAAGAGATGTGCTTCTAATACGAGGCTACAAATAACATGAAAAATGTATTATGTCATTTCTGTGCAAGGAAAACTTTGCAAATTTTCTTGTGTATCATTCATAAATACAGCTATTTTATTTTTCACATCTGTTAGAAAAATATTTTGAACAGCTCTGTAAATGCATCAAGGTATAAAGCTTGTTTCATTTGTACATATTATTTATTTCTTACATAGAGATTGCTGTGCTGCTTCTATTACTTACTACAGTACTGATAGTGTTCAGCATCAAGATAGCTCTAAAATAAAGCCAGGGTAATATCATATCATAAATCAGGATGGGACCCTCAGCCTATAAGTTGCATTTGGACCCCAAACCGCTTTGTGGTTCCCAGTGCACTCTCTGAAGAGAACACAAAACTTTGGTGATAAAAATTGCTGAAAATCAGCAATGTGATTTCTTGCCATATTTAGTTAGGAAACATGAAAACCATATGTTGTTAAATAGGTTTATGCAGATAACATTACCTTCCACTTCTGAGTCTCTTGAAGTACAAAAAAAGAATAAAGAAAATCCCTTTTGCCATTATTGGACCTCAGTCCAATAAAAAATTAAGGTATGGAGCTCAGGCGGTGTCCTATATGTGGCATGTAATATATAGGTAGACATCCTTGCTTAAATTTAGTCAAATTTCTGTTCTGGATATATACTGTTAATTATACTGTTAGTGGATATTCCTCAACTTTGCTCAGCCATGCATATTTACATATCCATTATGCTTTTGGGATAAATTAATTTATGCAAAATGCAAGAAACAAATAAAAAAAGGCTTAAAGGAAAATCAACTCAAATCAATTTTTAATGGCCAAAGGGCCATCAAAAAGTCAATGGAAATAATACACACAAAAAAAGGAAGTGTAAGTAAATACATACATTTATATGTATATGTATTCTAGAATTCACGGTTTCCCACTTTTTAGCCTTGTCTCTTAACCAGTAGACCAAACTGGATCTCTATATAATGCATCTCTTAATTTTGGAGAGATCTTCTACTTCATGTTGCTATAAATGCAAAATCTATTTTTCCATTTTTTTTTCCTAATAGAAATGCAAATGTATACAGGTAGTCCTCGACTTACAACCACAATTGAGCCCAGAATTTATGTTGTTAAGTGAGAAATTTGTTAAGTGAGTTATCTCCGTTTTGCGACTTTCCTTGCCACATTTGTTAAGTGAATGACTGCAGTTGTTAAATTAGTGATGTGGTTGTTAAGTGAATCTGGCATCCCCATTGACTTTGCTTGTCAAAACATGGCAAAAGATGACCACATGACCATGGGACATTGCAACCATCATACCTCATGCCGGTTGCCAAGCATCCGAATATAAATCCCATGACCATGGGGATGCTGCAACGGTTATAACTGAAAAATGCTCATAAATTATTTTTTTCACTGTTGCTGTAAGTTTGAATAGTCACTAAACGAACTGTTGTAAATCAAGGACTACCTGTAATAAAAATAGTATCAGACTGTAGTATCTGACTGAATAGTATCAGACTTCAGGCTGTTGTCATATTTTTTCCCCTGACTTCTCCATGATTTGTTTGGAGGCTAACATATTTGTTGGTTTCCCATAATCCTGTCCTTGCCCCCCACTTCCCTGAGACATGATTGGCCAAACTGAAAGGAAGTAATTAACTTCAATTTTATGTACAATACCTACAAATTAATTTAATGAAGGTCCTTGTTGTTACATAGCAAAAGATACCTTATTGTATTATCCTACCCTTCCCTGTCTTAGGTTAAGTGCTTTTCCTCAGAAACGATTAATGGGAATGCAGGTAATAGCTGTGATATGTCATCTGTTGTTTTTAGGGCTGTGGCAGTCTGTGCATATTGATGATTTAAGAACCTCCAAGGATATAATCTCTGATATAACATCCCTCAAAAACATCACCGTCAGCCAGCTGTTTTCTGAAAATACGGGAGAGTCTGCAGACAATCCTGAAAGTAAGAAGTTCAACTACATGTTTATGTAGTGCTTAATTCCAACAGTTCGTAATAATTCCCATAATCATTTTTAGAGTCAGGCTGCATTCCTATATGAGATTTTTTTTTATCATTGTAGCTGCAGGGACAGAAGAAGAAGAAGAAATAGAAGAGATGGAGGTGGAGGTGGAGCCATCACCAATATCTGAACCAGAAATATTTGTAAGTCTTAATATGCCTCACTAATCCAGTTTGATTGTTTCCCTTTGATCTCAGAGCAAATGATGTTCTTCATAGCAACTTGCTTTTTCTGTTCAGTGAAATTATAGAAATAACATATCACATATTTCACATATTTGTATCTAGATATTTATGATTAGCTATCTGTGGAGTGGGCCTTGGGATGATCCACACGTTGCCCTACTAGAGTAACATGCATAATCATGAGATATAATTAGAGTAGGATTCCTATTTGTGATCACTCCATAGGGATCACTATTTATGATATTTATGATAGCATAATTAGCTACAGTTTCAGAAGATTATATAGATGGGCAATAATGTATGATCTTTCAGTTATGCAAAGGTGTTCTTTCGTTCCCGGTTTCTCTAGAAACAGAACTTTCTGTAGATGGCTACCTCCCTTCCTAGTTTGTTTGTTTGTTTGTTTGTTTGTTTATTAGATTTATACCCCGCCTCATTTCCCCAGTCAGGGGAATGCCTAGTTCCTAGTGCTGCATTGTTTTTATTTTACTAAGGTGTTTATCCAGCCAGTATCTTTTTCTTTCTGGATACCTGGATGATTGTTTCTCCTTCTGCTCCCAGGATGAATCCAGAAGTGGGCATGTTAGAGCACCAGAGTCTTCTCTAGCCCTGACATAATTTCTGCCTGTCTATAGTAGAAAAGAAAAAACTAGTGCTTTGTAAAACAATTGAAACAATTGTCCTGATCCAATGGGTATGATGAAATGCTGGTCTGACCATAAAACGAATCCCCCAAATGGCCCTGTTTCAAGCTTGGAATACCCCCCTTTCAACTTGAAAAGGCTGTTTTGCACTTGGAACTTTTCCATTGATGGACAGCATTGTTCTGACAAGATTGGGAAAACCAATTTCAAATTTGGAAGTATTTCAGATTATTTTGCACTGCTAGTGAAAAAAAAACCCTTGACATGTAAGCCCTAGTAAAGTACAGTATGGTTAAAACAATAAATGAAGAAAGTAAAATTTCTAGAAAGCATTTCCTGCCTGGAAGGGAAACATAATGGTCCTGGACACTTGCATTATTATCTCATACTTTTGAAGTGTGACACTCAACTATCAGAAGGCTATCCAGCTCAGTTTAATCAGATGCGCATTCACATCTGATGGCCATAGAGAAATTATTGTACATTGTTTCAGGATATACTAAAAAGTTTTTTTCTTCTTCTGTGCCTGGAAAGTCTAAGGTTTTGGATGCTACCATTCTTTTGAGGAGTTGTGTTCAAAGTGCTGTCGGCATGCTAAGAGACCACAATGAGGATGCCGGTCGTAGCCCTAAGAGAATTGAAATTCTTCTTAGCCTCCTGTCTGAGGAAGATACCCTGCAAGGTATATAACATATATGTCGAGAAGGAGCATGGTCTTTTGTTAAAGAGAAATGTATTTTAATACATTTGCTAGAATGCTCAGGATACTGAACATACAATAAAAAGCTGAAATAAAGGATCAGTTTCTGTTTTATACTTTTTAGAATGTATTTGCTCTGTCAGTGATCGTGCTTGACTAGACCCATAGAAAATCAAAAGATGAGAGTTTGCCTTTTTCCTACAGTTCTTTGGAAGTGTCAAGTGTGTGTTTGTGTTTGTGTGTGTTTATGAAGTAGATTGTTGTTAGCCTGAATCAATCCACTATAGGATGAGGTTTCCTCATGGAAAATTATGGACCATAATCTGCATCCTTGCTGAATGTGAATTGGTAGATCGATCATTTTAATTTCCCAGTCTAGGTTGACAGAAAGTGAATGTGTAGGAGTCCTATAGAGTAGAGGAAACCTGTAAATGTAGAAGGGGTTCAGGTTTATTTACAGTTACATAATGACTCTTCTTCCTTATTTCTAGTATTTAATAGCATACCTTACCCTGACCATTAATGATGGTGAGATAAGTGGCATTGCTAAGTAGTTAATACAAAACAGAAAAGGAATAAACTGATATTTATCACAATGAGTGTGTAGACTGCAAATAATTCTTAAATAATCTCAAATTATTGAAGGTAATGACCAAGCTTTGTAAGTCATGTAGCTCTTCTTAGGGAAGCAAATATATGATTTTATGTAGGATCATCAAGCAAAAGATCAGGAAATGTTAATTTTGATTAAAAATCTGAATTACCTATCAGTACCTTCTTTCATCTTCTTTGAAATATAATCCTAAAAAGTGGCTATACAAATTTTATAAAAATAAAAACTAAGTTGTCCTCTTTTTTTTTTCCCTCCAGGCAAATTCCTGAAGATTACAAAGAGTCGTCTTTCTTGCCTTTTGAAGAAACAGGAAGAAAATTCTTTCATTATGAAAGAGTGGGTTCTCCGGGAGGCCTCCAACCTTACTGCCCTCCAGGAAGGAGGAACATTTAGGTATAGTGTATAGATAAGGCATTACATTCAAGAACTCTCTGGAGCTACCTGTTTCCCCCTAATTTAACTAAGTGCAATAAAACTAATTTATTCAATAATAAAATATGCATCTGGGGTTTTAAAATTGTCTCTGAAGTTTCTTTAATGCACTAGGAAGTTAAACAAATAAACTGAAACCAAAAAAATGACATTTGGGTCTCGTTTCTTTAGAATGTGGGATGCCATTGTGTGCTTTTCCTCTCTTGATTTATATAGGCGCACGCTGTGGAAACGGATCCAGAGTATGGTGACCCCACTTCTGGCCTACATGGTATCTATTTTGGACAGAGATTATAATCTGGATTTGCTGGTCAAACCAAGAACAGAAGATTGTGTGAAAGCCTTGTGGTTATTCATCTTCAATGAGCTAAAACTTCTAGACATCCCTTATGTCATGGGTCAGAGCAGGTAAGTTGTGGAAGAAGGTGGGGACGAGGTTAAGAAACCCATTAATTGATCACAATGAGAAGTAAATGGCATTTGAAGTAAATATGAAGGAATAATGTGATATATAACTATGTCAGTGATGTGCAATTCTGGTTTAGCTGTTCATATTTCAGTGAGAATGACGTTAAAAAAATTGGTTCATGAAAAGTTTGTCCCTGTTACCACCGCTATTGAACATAGCTAAAAGGTAGAGGGAGAAAACTCTCCAATCATCAACATTTTGATGAAAGAGCAAGGTAAACAAAGAGAGTTTCAGTAAAACAAATTGAAACAGTTTTATTTTATACCATGTTATTTCTTTTATTCAATATATAGAAAATGATGTGTATTAAATACATCCGCTATGTAGTCATCAATCCATTCAGTATCGGTCTTTAAACTGATCACATTTTTAGGTGTACTAAATTAAAATACATCTCATTATATCTTGCTTGATTTTTTTTTATATTAATACATTCAAAATATATTGAAAAGGCATCTGTTCATATGAAATTTATTTTATCTTCCTTAGCGCTCAAACAAAACCAATTCAGGTTCAGAATGACATGGAAGTATCTACAGGGGCTGGCAATAAAATGCCTTTCAGCTGGAAGATAAAGGATTATTTGGAAGATCTTCGGGTTCAAGCACAATATGTCACTAAGAACGAAGGTGAGAATATCAGGGGAAAGACTTTGTTTGAAAATTTTGGGCATATTTGGCTCAAATTAGCACCTATCATTTGTAAACTGCTCAAAGTCACATAAGTGTGATCAGCAGAATAAAAATTTGTTAAATTATGTAAAACACAAAATCAAGAAAATTGTATTTTTCATACTAAATTGGTTTTATGTGTTAAAAAAGGACTTTATTTCTGGAGGAGATGCAAAACGATTTAAATTCTGTTTTGTTTTCCAGCCCATGCAGAGAAGTTTCTAGACATCTTTCAGAGGACACCACTGGGCCAACACATTGCTTGCTACTCAGAGGAAGAGAAGGCAGTCTTTTTTCACTATTATGTCAGAGACTTCATCCTCCTGGCAATGGGTGTGACTTCAGAGAGGGAACTAAATGTGCGTATTTCAGTCCTAGATGGCTAGATATGGGAGTCAAAAGCTTGCTTCATGAGCCCCCAAAGCTGTGGGCTGTATGTGCCAGTTAGTGGGTAGAATTGGCACTTAATTGCCACTATATGACACAGATAAATGTTTCTCATGTTTTGGAAAGTCTACTTCTTAAATCTTTATGATTCATCAGGTGATTGTGAAGAGAATCGCCTTCAAATATGCTGCTGTATATTTTCAGATGTTGCAGGAGGCCCTCTTGTCCTGTGTGGAAGAAATGAATGGCACCTCTCCCAGTGCAGAAGCAAGTGTGCCCTCCCTTCCTTGGGTCCACCTTGCTTATCATCAGTTTAGGAGTCGTCTGCAGAACTTTTCCCGGATTCTTGCTGTGTACCCTGAAGTGCTTCATACCCTTGAACAAAGAAAAAACGAAGGAGGTTGCATGTTGCAAAGCCAAATGGTAGGTGGGCTGTAACATTTAACCTTAATAGGATAACATGACACCTGGGGGTGGGGAGAACTGAGATTCTCTCTATATACTTAGCCAGGAAAAATTTAATCTGTCTGCAAAGCAGGAGTTCCAGGCATGTCTTCAAAATGTTTTTTTACAGGCTATGCTCCTAATGTTTGTATTTGCTTTGTAATGAGAATACATGGAGGATCTCCCAAGGAGGGTCAAATAAATATCAATAGTAATAACACTTGAAATTACCATATATACTGCTTCACAGTGCTTTACAGCTCTCTCTAAGCGGTTTACCGAGCCAGCCTATTGCCCCCAACAATCTGGCTCCTCATTTTACCCACTTGGGAACGATGGAAGGCTGAGTCAACCTTGAGCTGGTGAGATTCGAACTGCCAAATTGCAGTCAGCCGGCAGTCAGCAGAAATAGCCTGCAATACTGCATTCTAACCACTGGATTGATAATAAAATTACTTTTCTGAAACCATCATAACTTTGAACGGTTGTTAAACAAGGTAGTTGCTGAACAAGGTAGTTGTATTTATTTAGGAAACCATTTACAGTATGTATTTGATTTTTATACCACCATACTAGTCAGATTATTTAACAAGGTACAAAGGCACAATTATGGAGTGAGGGCATCAAAATCCAAGCTAGTTTTCTTACGTTACTTTACCAAAGGATGCCGAGATTCAATAATGTAATTCTCAGTGAAGGATAAAGTGCTATGTTCTTATATCACACGTGTTGGTAAGAGGCTTCTTTATGCTTGTTTGCCATAGGTGCTAGATGTGTTTGCTGCACTGGCCTGTACTGAAATGTTATCCTCGGCAGTCTTGAAACAGAAAACGCGTGCGTGGCTCCAGCAGGTGAAGGATCTTCAAATGCCCATTGAACTTGTGTGCGCAGCAAACTGCAGCCAAGGCAGTGGAAGCCAATGCAGCCAAATGCTCCAAGAGGTCAAGTAAGTAAAAAGTTCTGGTTTGTAGAAATGTTAATTTGTGTTTATTTTCTGTTGCGGTAAAGATCATTTTACGGTTGCTTTTTTCTACTGTTGATAAGTTGCTGGCTTTTTTTCCGGCCAACTTCATAAGTTGACTTCCTATGGCAATGGCAGGCTCTAAATCAGTGTTTCCCAACGTCAGCCATTTTAAGATGAGTGGACTTCAACTCCCAGAATT
>JANHGC010003145.1:105586-119680 GCA_027560395.1 Boaedon fuliginosus | reverse complement strand
TAGATTGGGCACATGTGTAAAAATCAAGCTCGGTCTTACTTTCAGGGGAGGTTGTATTTTCAGGGAAACAGGGTATGCTTTCGTAGATTTTCACGCGTACAGGTATGAAAGTCTAGGTGTATTCGGGTCTTTTCCCATGTAGGATTGAGAGTATCATGACAACGTTTCGATGAGGTCATCTTAAAAGTATAAATCATATCATCTTACCTGATAAAGAGATTTGGAGACTTAAAAAACTTGCACATTTTATAGTCAGTGTTTATTTTTTATGATTAAAAGCAAAACAGATAGCCCTCTCCCAATTTGTCTTTCAGTACTAGAAGCTAGAGGGCAGTGTCTAACTTCCTTTAGCCTTTTGAGTTTTTATTGCTTGACTTGCTGCAGAATGGTTAAATTTCTTAACTGGTTTCGCACATATCTCGAGTAGGTAGCCTCTTCTGGCTTGAGTCAAGCCTGCTAAAAAATTGAATGTAGCCAGTTTTATCCAGTAAACTTTATTTATATATAAGAACAGTACAAAGTGAGTCCTTGGATTGCAAAATAGGAGTGTTTCATATTTACAATAGGTACACAATAATATATTAGAATAATAACAAAAAAACCTTTCCCCCACCTTGGAACATTTTTAAATACTTCAGCTTTCTTACATTCCCCTTCCCCTACAACACTTGTAAAAACAACAAAAAACAGACAACATTTTTTAAAAAATTATAATACAGAACTCCAGTGTGTCAAGTATAAAGAAGGAGAAAGGAAATGAGAAGATATGTAGGGTTTTCGGAAATAGAGAATCAAGAATACTAGGCAATTCACTTCTAGAATTGGAGAAATTAATAAGAAACATTTTTTCATCTTCCTTTTAATCTTCCCCATAGTTCTTAATCTAGCTCCTTATTAGACAAGATTGGGGTCCTATGTATTGCTATTTTTTTAATGTGTTTATTTTTTAATTCTTTTAAAAAAAGAATAAAATTGCTTATACTTATTTCAGGGTGAAATCCACTAAACATATATTCTTGAGGCCTCTGTTTGTTTTAAAAATGCTTGGTGGGAATGGCCCAGTGGATTATTGAAACCTCATTATGGGCAGATCCTACATCATGGGCAAAGTAAGACATTTGGATATTGTACCAAAATGTTAATATGTTTGGTTATTATCTAAGCAAATCTTAATAGCAAGTATTGAAATGTCAGCTTGCTCCATTTTTCACAAAGGGTAAATCAAATCAAATTTGGGAATTAAAATTTACAGGGATCCCTTAATGTATAAGGGGATACTTATACTAATGAATAAATGTTTGGCATCCCTTTCTCTCTCCCACAAAAATTTAGCCAACAACTAGATATTGTTTAAATAGCTGGTTTTCAAAATGCTGCTAACCTCTCTAGAGCACAATTATCTTGTAACAAGACAAAATAAGTTTTAAGTATCCAATGGTAGTCTGTTGGAAGAATTGAATTTTAGTGTTTGCCTATCATTGGGCTTCATTGGTGAGGGGGAGACAATACATAGAAAAAGGCAAAATACAGACAACATAATTTGGTTAAAAAAATCTCCAAACCAACAACAGCAGACAAATACAAACACTAAGCACTAACAACATCCAAAATAACTATGTCTCTTTTCAGTTACGTAAGCTGATTGATACTGTATAATATACTGAAAAACAGCATTTAACATTCAGTCTGCCTGGAGCATTTTATTGTCTGGACAAGAGTTGGAACGCCCTGAAATAACCCTCTCTCCTATCAATACCGATTTTGCTGTCATTATTCCCAATAACAAGTTATAAACAGGAGTTTTGCTCCAGGTTGTTTTAATGGGAGTAGAAATAGAGCTTCTACTCCCTTTGGTACTCCATTCAAGTAAAAGCACTTTGCTAGGTGAAGAGTGAGGGAATGATGCTATTATACATCACTTTTTAATCCATGTGTGGTCTGAAGGAGATTTGGTCTGCTTTATTCATCAACATTTTCCAGGTACAGACTTTCTTGCTATCAAGGACCAAATAACATACCCAGGCCTGGTTATTCCTGAGTTATCCCTTAGGCAGAAGAAGCATCTGATTGGTTTTGTATAGAATGGGTCTTTCAGATATCCAGTAGATTCAAATAGCAGATTAAAAAACAGAAATTATTTTTGAGATATATTTGAACCAACAATTTATTTGGAAATAATGCTCAATGAGTGGCATGACACATTAGAAATTTGGGAGCTTGTACTATTTTTTTTCAGTGAAGTATCAAAACCTCAGGTGCAGAAATAGAACAAGCCTTTTCTCCCTGCAGGTGAGTTGTAATGCCACATTATAAGGGAAATGGACAATGAAAAAGGTGGAATTCCTCATGCCTTTCCTTAGCTTTTTGTACCATGTAATACTGCTAAGTAAAAGTGGTATTTAGGCAAGGGATGAAACCCACAGGAAAAGCTTACCAAGTACACATTTCCAAATAGTACCGAACCCTTTACAGATACCTTCCTTGGAAATTAAACATTTTCTCTCCTAAAAGAAAATACATCTAGCATTGTTTTGTAAATCTGATTATCCTACCACAACTGAATTGACCTATGTTTAATAGAGCCTTTTCTCTTTCAGAAACATAGCTTTAATAGCTTAAAATTCTTTTAGACACTGTCTACAATGGCAGGTCTTATCTGTATTACATTGGCATGGAACAGGTAATTATCTCACACAGAGAAAAGGTGAAAGGGAGGAAATTTGTGGTGTTGAGTTATTTGGAGATAATTAGCTATTTTTGTTGAAATATCTCTTTTAATTTATTGTTCAGTTCCCACTATTGTACTCACTAACCCGAACTTATCTGTGAAGACGCAGTCACTATTTAGAAAACCAGTCTTGTTTCCTCTCTTTCAACTAGAAAATAAATATATAACATCTCTCCTTATCCTTAGCAGCCTATGGTTTATAATACAAATGGGATAATGAAATGTGATAGACTCTAGCTATTATGGAGTTCAAATGGTCTTTCATGTTGGTTATTTATTCTTTCCCAACTGCTGCTGCTGCTGCTGCTGTCACCACCTTTTCCTCTAGGGCTTGGTCCTCGCTCAGTCTTTTTCTTTTTCCCCAGAGCAGATTCAGGCTATTTTTATTTCATTTTGTCTACTGAGCTGAATCCTTTTGACAGGTGGATGTAGATAATACTGTAGCCTAAAGAAAGGACCACTAGGGAAATCACAGCATCTGGTGCTGCTAATGAAAATGTTCTCATTCCTATGTAATAAGGTGGTTTTCTCAAAGTAGTTCTCCAAAGAGGTACCTGCATCCCACAGTACTGAGAACAAGGTGTTATTTGACCAAACCTCTCTATTACATTTTCCTATGATCATTCTGAATTTAAAATTCTACCCTAACTCTTATGTTTTTTGTTCTTTCAATGGTGTTGAAAGAAGATAAGACTTCTTACCTGCTGCAATATTCAAAGTCACATCTCCTTATAAGATAAGATTTCAGTTTTAGGGGACTTTTTAATTAGAAAAGAAGGCAAATAAAGTAGGATAAAAGTGTACCTTATTCATGGTGATATTGTAATTTAGGCCAATCATACTGAGATTCAACACTGAATATATATATTCAGAGACATATTCACACACATATATATGTGTGTGTGTATACATACACACATTTCTCTGGTTTATAATACAAAAGAATCTGATGTCTATTGAGTATAAAAGGGCCAGAAAAAGTGATATGGCATGTAATGACTATATAATAGAAGGCAAGATGCTTCTGTGTACTGGTTGCAGATCTAGGATTTTCACTCTTGTTCTACTTATTGGCTTTGCACAGCCATGTGATTAGCCATTTTGGGAACCAAATGCTTTTAGTTTGATGTATTAGAGATCTTTTAATGTTCTTAAGGCATATTAGCTGGGTTTAAATGCTAATATATCCTTAACCAGGGAATGCAGTTGTTAATATTCCATCTATTCAGGTATTCTGTGCTTGATCTAAAATGGTATACGTAGCACTGGACTTGCTCTTATGATTAGATATATCCTTCTCTAAAGTAAAGTTTGCTTGACACTAACTTTCCAGTGAACACAGTATCCACCTAAATTGTGTAAAGCATAGTATCAAGTCAAAACCCTGCCTCCTTCATTTGCCTGAAAAAAAATGTGAGACTGTTCATACCATAAGATATAATTTTGACCAAGGACTACATTTCTGATTTTAGGAATCCGTGGTGCTCTCTGAGCTTGTTTTCACTGACATGCCCTGTCAGTGTTGGTGTGGTCTTAGAGGTTCTTTGGTTGAGCAGTTTACTGTTGGCTTGTTTGGCAGTTCCTTGTTTGGGCTATTGGGGCTGACTGCTCCCCATCAGCAGTCAGCACCCAGATGAGAATAGATTAATTCCAAGGTTAACATCAGACCAATAATCAAGCAAACAACCCTCCCCATTGACAGGGCAAGCCACTAGAACATGGGTGTCAATCTCACCATGTCATGTTGCTATCATGTGACATTTCACAATGTTTTTCCCATTTGCAGAGCTGGAGTGAATGTGGCCTGTACATGATGCATCTGGCCCACAGGCTGTCAATTTGGTAACCCTACACTAGAATATAAACTGAGAGAAAACTCCACTCCTTAGCATTGACATGTTATCTACTTTGGGTAATGAAATATCTGCAAGAAAAGAAAAAGTTCAGAGAGCACCAAGGACCCCTCATTTCAATCTGGAACTACAAACATTCTCCTTTACTGGTACACTCCTGAGTTGTTCAGTCTTCACTAAAGAGTCATCAACAGTTTCTAGAAGGTAGGAATGGATGTTACCTTCTACTCACCTGTAGTTTAGCATAAATCTGCTCATGTTGACAATAATGTTTCAGGTTGGTGCTGACCCAGGTGTTACTTTCTAGTTTGGATTTCTATTTTTAGGCAAACCCCTGCACTTCAGTTGGCAGAGAAAGGATGTCTTCTACACTTGATTTGATAGCTATTGCCTCATGCCACTCTAACTACTCTTGAGAAACATCACAAAAAGTGCTTGTGTTTGTTATATTTCATTTTTTTAGTCAGCATAGTGGTTTAAATAGCCTAGCATTAAAACATTTGCCTGATATGTGTATTGGTCCAGGGGAAAAGTAATAACTTTGCTGAGTACTTTTAGAGACATAATTTTTCTCCCTTTGCTCATGGTTTATTACACAAAAAATATTCATTAATCAAAACTGATACTAATTTATTTCTAATTCTTATCACTATGCTTTTGTCCCTATATTCATTGTTTCTATATTTTCTACTTGTCTAAGGATTCTTAGCTATAATTTGGATGAGTTTCTATTAACTCCTTTCCTTCCTTCAAGTTTGAATTGCCTACACTTATGTAAATTACAGGCTCAGTTAGCTCTTCTTTGGATGATCTCCCAGCTGGAAACTGGGAGGAACTCCTCGGTTTGATTTTGCTGGATAAGGTTTTGGGGATTTTATGCCAAGAACAGGTGCCTCTGTCCTGAGATGCTACAGGGACTTTAACATCTCTCAGTCCCTTGCCTGGGAAGTGAACATTTTGTTATGCACTGCCAGCTGGCTGTTGGAACTTCTGGATTTGGTATAGCTATAGAGCTCTATTGCTCTACTCAGCTATTAGTTGCTTACATATTTCAATCCATGGCTGATTCCCCCCCACCTCAGTTGACTGCCACATGTGGCACCAAGCCAACTTTGTCCTGGTATTTCCTGCTTTCCTCTTCTTTCCTTTCCTGTCACATTTCTTTTCCCCTCTTCCTAACACATGAACACAGTTCCTAAGAAGACATTCTCCTTTAATAGTTGGAGGTACAGATGTCTTCCAGTTATATCAGCCGTTTCAAAGTTCTGGATGGACAGAAAAGAAAAAGGGAAAAGGGGCTTGTGCTAATCATTGCAGATCTCTTATTTCATAATTAAGGAAATCAAAACGATAATTTAAAAAACATGTGCCAAGTTTTGAACTAGTAACATTATACATATCAGGCAAGTGTTATAACCACATGCTACTGAGATTCCTGTTTATCAGAAGTTGAAATAGACTTTATTCTCCCAAATGCACGAAAGGAATTTTTTGTTTGAAGCTGGTTGTTGTGCCTGCATATATGTACACTTTAATAGCAATAGACTTTGACTTATATATTGCTTCACAATGCTTTACAGCCTGCTCTAAGGAGTTTACAGTCAGTATGTTTCCGCCAAAAATCTGGGTCCTCATTTTATTGATCTCAGAATGATGTAAGACTGAGTCAACCTTGAGCTAGTGAGAATCGAACTGCAGGCAATCGGCAGTCTGCAGTACTGCATTCTAACCATGGAGCCACCATGGCACAAAAAAATAATGCCATTTCTTTGTCATAAAAATTTAATTTTGTATAGATAGTGTATAAACACAAAAATATATATTTTCAGAAAATTCTGCACTTAGGAAGACAATTGTTTTCCTGGAATGGTATATTTGGAGGGCAAAATATCAGTGTCCCAATGGTGCTTTTTCAAAAGGCAACTAAACTTTGTTTTTCCAAACAAACAAAAACAAAGTCTGGTTGACTTTTGAAAAAGCACCTTTGGGACAACCATGACCTGGATGACGGAGAATCTTCATAGACAATCAGCAGAATTGTCCATTGGGAGGCTGCGTAGCATACAACTGAATTCTTTGTAAGCACTGGAGAAGTGTCTCAAAATCTAGATAGAGATATCCCAGCCACTATAAGCACAAGGAAAGAAGCTTAGTTTAAACTCAAACACACTACTTATATGTTCTTTAGAGAAATAGTTACTGCTGAAACTATTTTTTTTAATAGGACTTGGAATCCCTACAACTAAAAACAAGGCATCACAGTGTTACTTTTCTTATCCTGTGATGTAAGCAATACCAGCAGCATTGAAGGAAGGATACTTTGATGAAAAAGATCTAGAAATTATTCTAGATTTTCTGATAGGAAATAAAAAGTAATCCATTGTGACAGGGATGCAGTGAGCATTTGCTAGTTATTCTCACTATTTTTTTTCCTAAATAAGGCTGAGATTGTCACCATCCTGAATAGCTAGAGGATTTCTAACTACTTTTAAGATATTATTTATAAGGAAGAAAGAAACTATTTAATTTCTAGCGTATTTTACCACTTCCACTGTTTGTTTATTCTGAGTAGATCTACAGCACATCCAGCTGCTTACCCTTTTTGTTCCCTTTTAAATGGAATCTATTACACAAAAATGTATACAGGTTAAAAAGACGTGCTGATTGGTTCAGCAGGTGAAGTGGCTTCAGAATTTTAGTACTATGACAAAAAAAATCAGGAGAGGCAGACATCTATGCTAACATGATGGAGCTTTATACAATAAAGGTCTTGTACAATAAAGGTCTTCAGAAGGAAAGAAACATCTGATTAGCACATCACTGCCTCCTTACTTTCAGCTCTTTGATGACTTTGGATAGCACTCATCAGTGAAAGCTAAAATGGAATTATTCAAAAAAGTGTTAGGCACAAAATGCCAGGAATGTAATCTCTGGCTTTGATGTAAAAACATCTGAAATGAAATAAGCTAGATCTGACATATCAAGGTAAGATAGCAGGATAGGGAATATTACCTAAAACAACCATGGTTCTAAAGGTTCAAGCATTGTTTCCAAAAAATTTTGCACTTTAAACTAACCTCACAATATTAGGTAAATGCCTGTGGATTACTGACTCTTGAACATGGCCAAAGGCATTGGGGATAGTGATAGTTCAGGCTGGGAAGACTGTGGTCCTGCAGCTGCAGTTTATACTCTTTATAGTCATGTAAATTGACCATGAAATGAAAGCCATGCATTTAATTCCAAATTTGCTTTAGGATAAGTTGTATCAAACTAGCATGCAAAAACTATTAGATAAAGTATGATTGCCTAGAAAATCTCATCCAGCCTTAGAAATAGATGTTACACATCTGCTATGGAAAACTATAATTGTAGAAAGCAGTAGTTGCTCTGAAAAGATCTATGCAAATATATTTGAATCAACACATATGATTCTCACCAACTGTGAGGGTTTTCCCAATCGCTAACCTGTTCATTATTATATTATTTTATATTATTATATAATTATTATATATGGACCAGTAGATCCAGCACTGATATTACAGTCTAGATCAGGGTATCTATAGTAACAACTCACTGTTTTTAGATGATAAATCCTGGTGTGTTATCTGTTTTTTAACTTCTGACTAAAAATGTAAGAAACTACCATCTAAATAACTCTTTAGTTTGGAATATTGACACTTCAGATGTATTGTTTGTCTAACACAGCAGTAAAAACTAATACAAATGCATAAAAGAAGCCCAAAGAGAATTCACTGTGAAATGCTTGTAATTGGGAAAGTAGAAAATCCATTGATAAAAATAAGCTGCTAAACATACTACCTTTGTCAATTAAGTTTAGGACTAAAAGAGACAATTCTTCTTTTGTAATCAAATTCCCTTGCCTGCTAAAGGACATGGAAGTAATGCTTCTGGAAAATATGCTGTCCTTCGGAGACATTTCATGCATTTAGCTTCTACTCTCTGCTCTTGCCAAGTCAGTGTAAATCAGATTTTTTTTGGCTGCAAATCTTTGACTGCTGAGAATGTCAAAGGCTTTGGCTTATTGTACAAGGTCAGTCATTAGTATTTCTTTCAGGCTATTAATAGGGCCCAAGGAAACTTATGAAATTAAATTATCAAGGGGAATAAGGGGGTTGACATTGCTTTAATGAATTATAATTAAAACAGTAAGTTGGTCCTTTAGTTTACTCCTTTGCTGGCAGAATTCAAGATAATGAGTAAAAAAATCAGAGATTTTCACAAAATATGCAATTCAGTTAAAGTGTGTGGTACCAAACTCACTCATAGCCTTTTGTGGAAGCAATCTCTCCATTGCTTGGTGAGGGAAGGGAATCATAGTGATGTTTTTTTTAAGACACATCTATATATATATCAGTGGGGAAAATGGGCTTATTTGTCAGGAGCTGTTTCCTCCTTTCTGATGTGGTAGCTAAGCACAGCAGACTAGTAGATGAAGCCCATTATAAAAGAATTCCTCACAATTAATTAGAAGCTGAGCTATGCTACTAAACCAATGCATGCAATCATTTTCAGGCTATTCGCCTTTGAAATAGATTTCCATATGCCTCACCTTACTCTAAGGATATGAGCAATAGAGGCTTCCCCTCTGCAGATGTCCAGGGAGCAATTTTACAGGATGTGGTCAACAGTTCAGCCTCCCTCATGTTAATTGTCCTGGAATCTCTTTCAAGGGTATCATCAATGAAAAGTGTGATGATAGTTGCCCTTTTCTGGTTAACTCTTGTTTTCGACCAGCATGACAAAGGTCCTGGATACAGGATGGACATGAACTTTATAGACATGGAACAACAGCAAAAGCTTGGGTTCCCATATTGAGATTTCCCTACATTGAACTTTGTACAAAAAAACAAGCTAAGGATTATTTCTGAAAACCTCCACTTCCAAAGACCCTTAGGATTTTAGAACTGAGGTATACCTGACAAGTGATAAGGTCCTCTAACTCCATTCAAAAAAGTTGTAACATTTTTTCTAATACTGAAAATGTGACAAAATTTGGTAGAATCATAATGCAATCCAAGGTGCCTGTCCACACATTTTGTTCTCTTCAAGTCTGACTTCATGGGAACTACACTCATGGGCCCAATATTCTGCCTTCCATTAGTTCTAATCACCTTGCCCTTCTTCTCACCCCTTTTAACTGTAGCCCGCCCAAACGTCAATATTCATTATAGGCAGAAATGTTTACAGCATCCCACCTGCTATTATTACTCTTGAAGGGACTTTGGTTTTTTTTTTAAGTCATTTGTAAAGAGCAATGACAACTCACAGTCATCATCAGCGTTCTACTGATCACTTAGAAATTGACTTCTAGGGTCAATTATACTAATCTGAGCTGAGACACATGGACACAGACAAGACTACAGTAATTAGCCAGCATGTAGAGTGTGCCATTTCCTTTTGTCCAGAGAGAAGATGCCTCCATTTCCCTCTCCCAGGAGACATTGAAGTCTTATGCTTGACCTCTGCATGACCTTTCATATAGTGTGAGAAAAATGCAAATGCCATTTGTTCTGACTGCATAAGTGAATTCAAAGCAGGAAAGCAATAAATATGTCAACTCACTAGGTCTACACTGTTCAAGTACTGCTTGCTGTAAACACTTTTTTTAAAAGCAAGAAATCACGTAGTGACTAGGAAAAACAAACAACTCAAAAGCTAACTGATCAATCAACACTCTAAGCAACTAAGAAAGCCAATCAATTTTTATATGAATTGCACCTACAAAAGTGCATAATGCACCAGTTTCATTTTAAACCATCACAACTTCCTTAGCTTCAAAAGGACCAGACATTCCTTAGGAACACAACTGCAGATACATAAAAACAGGAAGGAATCATTTCAATGCGGGAAGTCTTGTGTCAAAGTAGAAGAGGAATGAAGGACTTTCAAAAAATCATAGTGTCCCTTCAATGGTAAATAAGGAGTATTAAAAAAATATCAGTACTCTATAAATACATAGTTGAAGCTGGATTTCAGCACTGATGAGTTGAATGACCAGATGGCTTTTCCACTCGCATAGATCCCTGCTAAAAGACTCTTGAAGATACCAAAGGCTGGATTTTCCTTTCCAACTGCACTGTTTAAAAGGCTTGGTGCAAATTTGTGCTCCTGGGGGTTATTTTTAAAGGTCCCAGGCAGAGGAATAATGGACTTTTTTTTTTTTCAAACATTCTCTAAGGTAGGAAAATCTACTTGCAAACCATCCATCTGAGCCATGAACAACGAGGTTCTTGTATGATGTGAGGGGCAATGTACAGTGGAATCAAGAAGACGTAACCACTGTGTTTTTGTTACCTTTTTTTCTTCTCTTTTCTTTTTCTTAAAAAAACTTTAAATATTGTTTTTGTTATCTCTTAATATACACCAAACAATTTTCATGCAAAGCAGCTGTCATGGAGAAGTCTAAGCTTCCAAAGACCTTCAAAGTTACAACTTGAATAGCTGAACTATTTGATAAACTGATGTTTGAGATGCACAGTTGGTGTGGTTTTCCTTCATTCTTTCAACTGGAATTTTGTGAGTTTTGAGCTAAGAATCTGGGGCAACTTTTGCTTCTTGTATGAGGTTCTCACAGTATTCCCAATATATTCTTTGTGGCCTCCTTGCCAATTTCCTTAATTCCCCAAAGTCTTTGCAATCACTCCTTATGTTTTTTTCCTAGGAGTTCCTGCTCCTTTTTTCAGCTTTCCATAGACATGGCACCAATAAGTTGCTCTACTTTGTACGCCAAGCGCTGCCGGCGCGCCTGCTCATCCTGCTCCAGAGCTCCAATAATCTGGAATCAAAATCAATACAAACAAGAAAGGACAGAAAATAATAAGAATGAATTGGATTTAAGTAGTTTAAAAGGAAAAGAAGGAACAATACATACAAATAAATGGTCTTAGAAATTCATGACAATTTCTTTGTACATTGATAAGAATACAGTGCATAGGAATGATGCTCTGAAAGGTTAATTTTATGGTAAGTTTGTGAATGAAAATATCTAGGGCAGGGGTGTCAAACTCATGTCGTCATGGCTGCATCACGTGATATATTGGGACTTTCCTCCCCTTCGCTAAACTGGGTGTGGGTGGGACCAGCATGTGACGCATCTGACCCCTGTGGGCCAGGAGTTTAAATGTTTACATAAGAAGTTGAAATATACTGTAGGACTGTTAGCCAGCACTCAGTCTTTGGCTCTACTTTCTAGACAAAATGTAAGAAATGAAAGCACAGAATTTCATTGTGTCCATAAACTCCTCCTTATTTTTGAGTTACCATTTTGACTTACACTGCCAGCAAAAAGCTACATTTCTTCTACGGTATTATTTAGCAAATGGTCGCTGCACTATATCATGTATTTATACATGCACTTTAAAGTCAAACGCCTTGCCTTTAATACTTGTAACTGCAAAATAGGCATTTCTTAGCACTCCAAATTAAAGGGCTGACCAGATAGTGAGGACTTAGACATCAAGTAACCATGATATTAATATTTTGTAATATATAGAGGATTTGGTTGTGCCATGCTACTTGTCTCTGGGAAAATAGCATGTGGTCAAACAACCAGATAATTTTGCAGGCATTCAGAGAATAATACAAATTTTCATTAACAACAGCTGAAATAGCTCCACCTTCTGCTTAGATTACTACAGATATTTTGCAAGCAAATTCCCTTAAGATATGACTTTTATATACATGATTTCATTATATCCATCCTTTTTATATACAAATTTTGAGCAGAGAGCAATGTAGCAAAATTTAGAGAAGAGTAAAGAATGAAATAAATTTAAATTTGGCTTGCATCTTAGTTTGGAATATGTGAATTAAATTACTTAATTGATTTGGTTTGCATTTTAGTATTTTTTTCCCCATCCCTAGCTATTAGCATTTTCATTCTATTTAAAAAAAAAAAGGTCACTGGACAAAATAATAATATAATTGGAAATAAAGCAACACAACACAAAACTAAATGCCATTTTTTTGCTTATTAAGCAAAATTTTGCTTTTTTATAAACAATGTCAAGATTCAGAAGTCTGTTTTTAAGATTAACAGTCTATGTACTCACATAATAAATTATTATTATTATTATTATTATTAATAATAATAATAATAAACAATCAAAGGTCTCATTTGTTGTGAATTCACAATTCAGACAATTGTTCCTCAGGCAGACTCATGTTATTACTTTTATTTTACTTTTACTAAAGCTATTTAATATGGTGAGACTGTGAGAAATAAAAACTAATTGTGGTGAACATTGGTTTTTTATATTTTGTTGCATACTTTGTGTTGTGCATATGTAGCAAATCTTTGTGTTGTGCAGACATTTTATGGTTACAAATTGCTCTGAAAATAAATTGGAATTATTTTCCTAACTGCCTGATCCCAAATATATTTGAAAAGAAGGGTACTTGAAAAAATATCTTATAATACTGTGTGCTATATCGGCAGAGCTGCACTATTCTTAGCCGTAGCTAGCAGTTTGAGTTATGCATGGAAATAGCATGGAAGCAGAAATTAGTGCAAAGTTAGTTTGTACTGGAGAGGGGGAGACATTGAATTGTGTGTTGTGTGTAGTACTGAATACTTTTTGGTGGTTTTCCAAATGCAGCAAGGTAAGCAATTTGCTGCCAGACTTCAATAGTGCAAATAATGGTGGCTTAATTTTCTAACAATTTTTGGTGATAAATTAAGAAAAATAGGTTTATTATTTCTCCAGTTAGTTAAGCATCTGGTTTGGTTTGAGTTTATTCTGTCCTGCTATGAGAATGTCTGGTTGTTGTTAGATGCTGTTCCTTGGGCTTTGATATAATGCTACTATGTTGTTTTATTGTTTTAATCTTGTTATTGGATTGTGGAATGTCAGCTGCTTAAAGTTCAATTGTTTATGACAATAAATGTCACAAACAAATTATGCAGTGAAGGGTTTAATCAACAAATATGTTTCTCAAAAAAAAACAACAACCCAAAACCCTCTGAAGAAAGATGTTTCTCACCTCCTCACTATATTTACTGACATAGGAGTATATTTCATTGAGTGCACTCAGCATGTTGAAATCAACATAGTGCAGACGTGACTGTTCTGCGAGGTAGGCATTCATGTCTTGGTCACTGATGGCAGGGAGTTTTGCAATATCTGCATAATACCTGCAAAGTAATGGAGAGAATGTTTCAGAAACAGAACTGACTGCTTAAAGCACGAATGTTTGAGAGAAAAAAGAAGCAGCAATCAAGAATGAATTGGGTTGAAGTCACAAGTTATTTCTGCAGGAAAACTATGTAAAGGTCAAAATGAAGAAGATGGTTTTGTAAGATATGTGATGAACCTTAAAGTGAAAAACATGTTTCCCTACTATGCTCATGCCATAATAAATGCCCAATAACAGAACTGATTAGTAACGTTGTTAATACATTGTTGCATTGCATATACAATATTATATAGTGACAATTATAATATTTATTTATTTATTTATTTATTTATTTATTTATTTATTTATTTATTT
>JANHGC010003145.1:81883-93986 GCA_027560395.1 Boaedon fuliginosus | reverse complement strand
CCTGAGCCTATTGGTCCCCATCCAGACCTTTACATCCTCCAGACACTGGGACATCACCTCGGCGGCATCACTAATTCGATCAGGGGCAGAGATGTATAACTGGGTATCATCAGTGTACTGATGATATCCCACCCCATGTCATTGGATGATCTTGCCCAGCGGTTTCATGTATATGTTAAATAGGAGGGGGGAAAGAACTGACCCCTGAGGAACCCTGCAAGGCAGAGCTCTTGGGCCCGATCTCTGTCCCCCACCAACGCCGAATGAGTACGGCCAGAGAGATAGGAGAGAACCACCACAATACAGTGCCCCCCACTCCCAACCCTCTAAGCCACCACAGAAGGATACCAGGGTCGATGGTATAAAAAGCTGCTGAGAGGTCAAGAAGCACCAGGATAGAGGAAACTCCCCTATGCTGGGCACACCAGAGATCATCCATTAGTGCGACCATTGCCGTCTTGGTGCTGTACCCGGGCCTGAAACCAGACTGCAAAGGATCTAGATAATCAGCTTCCTTCAAGGTATGCAATAGCTGAAGGGCCACCACCTTCTCAACAACCTTCCCGAAAAAAGGAAAGTTGGAGACCGGACGAAAGTTGTTCAAAACTGCCGGGTCCAGGAAAGGCTTCTTGAGGAGGGGCCTCACCACCACCTCCTTCAAGGCTGGCAGGAAGAACCCCTCCTTCAAAGAAGCATTTATAACCATCTGGAGCCAACTGCGTGTCACCTCCCGGCTAGCTGAAACCAGCCAGGAGGGGCATGGGTCCAATAAACAAGTGGTGGCACTCATTGCACCTACGACCTTGTCCACATCATCAGGGGCCATAGGAACAAACTCTTCCCAGATAAAAGGACTAAGACCTGCCTCAGTCACCTCAATGGACTCTGTCCAGCCAGAGTCGAGGTCTGACCGAATCTCAGTGATTTTGGCTGACAAGAACTGAACAAACTCCTCAGCTCTACCCTGTAAGGGTTCCTCAGTCTCCGCTGGTCTCAGGAGAGCACGAGTCACCCTAAATAGGGCAGCTGGGCGGCAGTCTGTGGATGCAATAAGAGCAAAATAGTGAGAATGCTTTGCCACTTTTATCGTCACTAAATAGGTTCTAATATAGATTCCTAATAGTGTTCGGTCACATAACCCCAGAATACTACAGCTGTCATAAACATGAGCCAGTTACCAAGCATCTGAATTTTGATCATGTGATCACGGGATGGTGCAACAGTCATAAATGTGAAAAATTGTCATAAGTCACTTTTTTCAATGCCATTGTAACTTTGAATAGTCACTATTGTTGTAGGTAAAAGACTAGTTGTAATTATTCCACTCATACTTGCCTTGGTTGTATCACATTTGGAATACTGTGTCCAGTTTTGAACACCATATTTCCAAAGGACAATAACAAATTGGAACAATTTCAAAGGAGAGTAGCAAGATTTGAAGAGTTCTAGAAACCACTTCTTATGAGGACTTGCTAAAGGAAAGTATTTAGCCTACAGAAGATATAACTGAGGGAAATGTAATAGCAGTTTTTAAATATTTTAAGAGTTGTCACATAGAAGGAAATATAACAGACGGCAGGATCAAAAACAAATGGTTGAAACTGTAAGAAGATTCAGGCTAGATATCAGTAGGAACTGGCTGACTACTTGAGCTGTGAAATAGCCCTCCCCACTTTGAATAATGAAAAATAATATCTCTATGTACTTAATATGTTGCTTGTCTGATAATGACAATTTCAGGAGAAATTGCTTCAGATCAGTGATTTTGATACATACGCAGGTGGTGTCAGTGGGATATTCTCATTATTAATACACCCAAGTTTATAATTCAGATAAGAGAACCAACCAGTATTTGTGAAGGGTTCCACATACGTACTGTTGTTATCATAATGTTTCAGGCTGAGCACTGTGCTTAAAAATGGTTCCCTGTATATTTATAAAGATATGCTTCACAAGCCTCCAATAAAAACTGTAATAAAACTGCTAGCCACTTGACACTGGGTGCAATGATCAGATTAAGCCATTAATTTGAGAGTCATGTAATTAGAACCTTTACATTTACATCATGCAACTTTCAATCTTACCATATCTGCTAATTGAAGTCCGTGATATGCTGGCAGAAGCAGGAATATTATAAGAAGAAGTCTGTTTAGGAACAAGGGCAACTACAGAGCGATCAGAGACCTGGTAGAAAGGAAACAAGGCATGTAAGCAGACCGAACATTGCAAGGAAATGCAGTACTAAAGCATATTCATACTGTACTGTGAGCTGAAAATGATGAGAGTTATAAATCTCATAATGAAGTGTTGGCAGGAACATATGGAATGCCATGAAGTGTCAGAAGACTAAGGAAAATGAAGGGTATATTTCCCTCCTGGCCTGTTCTGTCCCTGAAGAAAAGAGCTGAGAAATGAAAAGACATATTGAAGGCATTCTCTGTCGTTTTGATTTAAGATTATGTTTGATCCAATAAAAACAGAGATTCCCAAGTATTGTAGCAACCCAATTAAAGCAATAACATACTGGGAATAAAGTAGTTATAATAATGTTATGGATCATAAAAAAACCTATTAAATCATTTTTTTTAGTTTTTATGAACTTTAGAAGTTTGATTTATAAAAGAACAAGTAATAAAATCATCTTTCAGGATCTTAAATGACCACTCCTACAACTACCCCCCTGAAAAAAGCATGGTTGGAAATAAATCTGTAAAAATCAAATTATAAATGCATGTTAGTATCTATAATAAGATTTTGTTAAAGCAAAATGGCATGTTTAATTTTACCCACTGTATACCTATAAGACTCTGAAAGTTTTTATTAATCTTCATTAACAAACCTTTATTTATCTGAATTATATATTAATAACCTCTCAATGTAAATGTGTTGCAGAAAATAACATGGAAAAGTTTGACTGAAATTGGGTGCTTATTTATTCAAGCTATTCATTAGGCATCAAAGTTATGAACAAACTACCATTTATCAGTCCGATCTAGTAATTTTACACATCCAAATAATTCTATAGGTTCATTTCTTGAAGTCAATAACACAGAGGCGGGGGAAAAGCTCCCTTTTATACAAGAACAGTAGTTTTTATGAAAAAAAGATGTTATTTTTAATGAGAAATATTTATGACATATATTTGAATGTGATATGAATATCTACTAGAGATGAAAATTGGTTTTTAGGATTTGAATCTTCATGTAATTTGTATGGATATGGTAGCTGGTTTTTGTACTTATTTAGTTTATAACATCATCATCTATCAAAATTAGCCTTCAGATGGTTGAGTTAGAGGCTAAAACATCCAAAGGGCATTGGATTCTTTGTCCTTGGTCTTTCAAAAGCTTTTTATATTCCTGTTCTTTTTAGGTAATATATTAGTTCTCAACAATGATCAATATGTGAGAATTTGGAGGTTTCCTGTGGGTTCCTTTGCTATTAAGACTAATAGTTATTAGCTATTGTTTACAAACAAAAAAGTCACTTCTAAACTTCCTTGTTTGTATGGTTGTGGTTATGGTTTTTTTTAAATTCGAATAATCCAAAAGAAATTAATTCCAAACATATATTACTGTATCAGTTGAAACAGAATTGGACAAATATTTCATGTCTGAAATTTCTAGAATTTAATTATTAATGGTTTGTCACCGTCACTGGCATTTTCAAGCTTTCCTTCTAAAATCAGCTTTGGGAGTAATTTCAAATAGATTTGCATGTTGGAATGAGTTATTCTAATTTACATATCCTAAAGTTATATATGAGAATGGATGTGCTATAAAATGATATACAAAATACTTAGAGAAATTGTATGTTGAAATATATGCACATTTTCATTTTAATTTGTTAAACAAATAAATAAAACACCCAGGAAGCTCCTCCTGAAGAAGCAGATTTCTAAGATTATTGTAATTCCATTTATACTGTCATTATATACTGTCTAAATAAAATATAGTTCTAAACAATTACTCAATCTGGTTTATCTCTTGGGATGTCATAGGACAAAAGAAGAAATCTGCTAGTTGTGCATTTTGTGCAGCTTGCTGGGGTTGCATGGACTTTTCTGGTTTAACCATGCATATAATCTATTGGTTCATAATTCCCACAAAGTATGAATCTATTTTGGACATTATTGGTTATCATAGTATTTTTTAAAAATGAACTACAGTTAGCAACAGAACAAAAATGGATGCAACATACTTTTAATCACAGTTACTGCTTTAACTGTATACTTGGTCTTTCTAAGAAAATAAATATCTTGGTTCCAAATAATCACCATACTGAAGTTCTAGGGTCACTATTAATTACAGTAAAATAGATTATTTTAGCTCAGGATTATGTAACAAACATAACTATTATTTCGAATTTCCACTCAGAAGTCTAACTCATTTTTTAAAATCACTAATAACTTGCAACTAGAATGTGTTAAAGTGTCACTTTGATAAAATTTCTATTCAAGAAAAACTAGGTGTTCCCTGCAGCTTAAACAACTTTGAGTTGAGCTGATAAATGATATGTTAAGAATAGATTGTGCACATTTAGTAGCAAATTATTTCTTTTTCATTCTCATGAAATGGAAACAGCTATTACTGTCAGCTCGGGCAACAGCCTGATTAATGTAAAGGGCAAACCAGGATCACAGGAAAATACTAGCAACTCTGCAATACATGCTCTAGGCAACTGGTACTAAAGATAAGTCAGCATGTCTTAGTCCAGCATTTTGTTTCTCACAGCAGCCAACCATATTCTTCTGGGATACTCTCAAATGGGAGATGAAGGCATATCTATCTTCTGCCATTGTTTGCCTGCAAGTGGAATTTGGAGGCATGATGTCCCTGGTCTAGAAATAAACTTGATTTTCCAAGATTAAACAGGTTTAGGAAGCTGAAATCTACTAATTTATCCAATCCTACTGTAAAGCCATCTAAGTTAGTGGCCATCATCACATATTGCAGTCATAAATTCCAGAATTAATTATGCAGTGTGTGGAGATGGATTTTATTTTATCTGTTCTTAATCTCCTATCAATCAGTATTATTGGATGACCTCTGGTGCTACTGATTTGCATGGGAGAAACTTTCTCCATAGCATGTTTTATACCTCTTTACCCTGTTCTGAAGTCATTTTTCCCCAATCCCTTTCCTTCAAGCCTTTCCCATTAAGGAAAATGTTTTCCATCAATTTGGTCACATCTTCTGCACTTTTTAAGCTCTATTAACTAGAATTGAAGATAGTATTATAGAGTTGAGAGTGACATAAAGGCATTACAATGTTGGCAGTTTTATTTTCAATAATTTCCTAAAGTCCCTCAGTGCAGAGACTATCTTTTCAAAATCATCACCCACTAGCTGACATTTCCACTGAATTATCCACTAGAGCTCTAGTATGATATAGTATTTAAGTTTAATTATCCTCACCACAGAAAATCATTGGCTGGCTTTGGGCTAGTGATAGTCTCCTTTAGTGCAGTTCTACCTCACAAGTAAAATGAAAGGAGATTCCCATGTAAGAAAATTGTTCATTTATTCCACTCTTTGCTTTTTGTTTAATCAGTTAACAAACAAAACACAAACACACACACACACACACACTATTAAAGGACAGGTATGTCCCTTTATCCCACAATATCAGTTTACTTTATTCATAGCTTTGAAAGAGGAACATGTCAAATGCTGTTTGAAAGCTTTAGTATACAGCATCAACAGGGCTATTGCCATCTGTGTGCTAGGTGACTTTCTCAGAAAACTTTGAAACATTGATGAGGTAAGCTTTACATTTTGTGAATTTTCCTTCAGCAAGGCATATTCTATCAAACACTTAGTTTTCTTTACTCTTTTTACTAATTTTACTAATTTACCTAAGGAGAAACATTGAAATAACCAGCTCAAGACTTCCTGGGACTCATTTTAAAAGTCAATATTACATAACAGGGGGTGGTGGGATTAAAAAAATCCTACAACTGGTTCTGTGGGTGTGGCTTAGTAGGCATGGCTTGGGGGTGGCTTAGTAGCATGGCTTAGTGGGCATGGCTATGTCTTCGCTTCTTACCGCCGCAGCTTTAAGAGCTGCTGGGGGCTGCCCGGTGCTAAAATTTGATAAGAAAACTACATTCTTCAGGTTAGCTGAGAGAAATAGATTGTACAAGTCTAAATCTCAGCAGCTGCTGCAGTGTTTCTTAGCGCCGCTTTGGGGCTGTTGCTGCCATGGAGTGTTCTCTGTGAAACAGACTGTTTCACAGAGAAAACAAACTTTGCGGGCAGCCCCATACTGGCATGCAGTGTTTAGTGCCGGTATGGGGCTCCCTGTGGAGTGTGTTTTCTCTGTGATACAGGCTGTTTCATGGAGAAAACTCTGTGGTAGCGGCAGCCCCAAAGCAGCGCTAAAAAATGCTGCAGTGGTTGCTGAGCTTTAGCACAGGAGCTTTAAGAGCTGCTCCAGCTGAGAGAAGGCTAGGACTCCTCAACGCTATCCTGGAGTTCACTCCAGTGGCCTGGAGCTCTTTCCCTGGCCTTCTCTCAGTCCCCAGCAGCTCTTAAAGAAGCTCTGAGTCTGGTGCTAAAATGGAGCTCAATCTGGTGGACTGGAGTGAGTATCGCTTTAGCGCCAGAGCTTCTTTAAGAACTACTGGGGGTGGTGGTGAAAGAAGGCCAGGGCCCAGCAAGCCCCCCACTGCCTCACAGCCATTTCTAAACGGCTGTGAAGCCCCAGAGGCCACGCACCAGCCCAGCCACCCCCTCCCACAGACTTGTAAAGCCCTGGAGGCTGTGTACCAGCCCAGACATGGCCTTGCAAAGTCCTGGAGTCAGTACGCCGGCTCACCCACCCACACACCTATAGCCTTGTGAAGCATCGAAGGCCAGGCACTGTCCCAAGCATCCCTCCCCACTGCTGCTGGAGGCTGTGTGCCATCCCAGCCACCACCACCCACTGTCCCTGCCTCACAGCTTAACTGGCTCAGCCAGTGGGAGTCACTTTGGGCCTCTTTCAGCACAAGGAGAAGTCTGCAGCCACTGCCTCTATTTTGGTGTGAGAAGCTTGGAGACTTCATGCTGAAAAAGAGGTAGTGGGTGCAGGCTTCTCCTCACACTGAAAGGTCTCTGTAGTCTGAATGCATACACAAGCAAGGGCCCACATGTGGGGAAGCAGGGTGGGCTGGGGTGAGCTATTTTTTTTTAGCTCAGCTGAGTTGTAGCAATCTGTGTGTGAATCAGCTGAGCTAAAAAACAAGAGAATTTAGTTATTTAGGGCGGGACAGGCTGAGGGGGGAGCCAGTGGGTGGGACCAGCCAGGAGTGATATTTACCAGTGTGGTGAACCCCGCTAAATTATTACCACTGGTTTCTGTGAACTGGGCTGAACCAGCTGAATATCACCTCTGATAACAGGCCTTCTGTTTTTAGTGCAGATCTTCTTAACTAGGTGGTTTTTAGTTGTATGTTGTAGCATGATCAGCTATTTCCAACAGCTAGTTCTTTTCTAAACCTTCAAATATTCCCAGTAAGCACAGTGATGAGTTCACCTTATTACTGCAAGGGTTAAATCTACTTTCTGAGCTCTATGTATTCTTTGCTTCACCCTAATCAGTACCTGCAATTGAAAATTAATTACATTCTTCTGCCATACAATTCTTGCCTCTGCATTTGATTTGCACGTGTAAAAACACTGAATCTTTGAGGAAATGAATTTATCAAACAATGAATTTCTAGGATTGCAAAGGTGACTAGGAGTTGAGTAAGAATCTGACTCAATTATTTGTTGACTGAATATAAATAAATTTGATGTGACATCAAGAATTTTTGGGCGCCCACATACTCTTGTAATGCAAAAAAAAAAAAAATAGCTAAGAAACAAAGAAATAGGAAAGATGCTTAAATTTTAAGTGGAGGTTAAATCTTATTTAACTTGGTTGGATATACTGTTAACAAAGATGATTAAAGATTGCACTGGATTTTCATGTGTTTTTTTTTAATAACAAAAGAGTAATTTGCTTTCTTGTATTTATGGTGAAATTGACAATCCATAAGAAGAATTCAACAATCATTCGCTCTACTCAATGACACAGATTTGGCAATGTTGATTTTAAAAATGTATAATTGAATGCCATGCTCTTGCCTGGCTTTTCAAATTATTTATTTAAGATCAGCATGACTATTACTTGAGTGCTATATATACATGGGTAATATGTGTTTATATTTAAAGAGGGATGTCGGCAACTTACTTGCTAACCTTGAAAATACAACTTTTGTGCCACACAATACTTAGGCGAATCCCAAAAGAGGAATAGGGATTTTAGAAGCCCAGTGTACTAGGACAAGTAGAATAAAATATTTTGGGGAATGAATAGGAATATTGTAGTTAGGACAAATTTAACTTCACAATGGCTTTAATTTTTTTTTTAAAAAGTATTTTTTTTCAAGATGCAGACAAGGTTCTTTATAGAAGAGGAGAATTGTGGCTTCCTTCCCCAGGTCCATGTATGTATGTATGTATGTATGTATGTATGTATGTATGTATGTATGTATGTCTGTATTTATTACAGTTTTATTCCAGCCAACTCCCGAAAGACTCTGGATGCTTACAACAGAGATAGCAATAGCACTCAGATTTTATATACTGCTTATCAGAGCTTTACAACACTCCCCAACCAGATATAGAGACAGCATATTGCCCCCAAACAATCTGGGTCCTCATTTTATCGACCTTTAGAAGGATGGAAGGTTGATTCAACCTTGAGCCTTGGTGAGATTCGATCTAACAACCTGCTGAACAAGTCAACAGAGATAGTTTGCAGTGCTGCATTTAACCACTGCTCCACCGAGGCCCTTCTCTTGTATTGAACATAGATGTCAACAGAAAAAAAGACTATATTCAGGATCTGCGCAAAGGTTCAAATCAGAGAAAGTCTACACATATAGAAATCTATATCTCAGATTTTTTAAAAAATGTATTCATGCCTAATTGTTAGGCCCATTAGGTAGACTAAACCATGATATCACCTCTAGAGGAAGGCTGAAACTACTTTAATGAGACCGGCAATAACAACAGAATCTTGAAAACCAGATTTTGCCATACCTCCTTCATCATCTTATGGTAAGAATTAGGGAAGCATCTGCTTGAGATATTTCTAAGCTTTATATAGATGCTAGGAGGTTAAAAATGATTTGCCTCCAGAGCTCCGGAGTGTCCCAGACCTGAGATCCTTCCATAAAGCATTTAAGACCTGGCTCTTCTGGCAGGCTGGACTGGGTTGACCCATCACAATTTAGCAAAATTTAGTAATTTTTAGGGGAATTTTAAATTGTTTATATTTTTATATGGTTTTTATAAAGTTGTAAGCTGTCCACAGTCCTTTGGGATTGGGCGTCATATTGAATTAAATAAATAAATAAATAAATAAATAAATAAATAAATAAATAAATAAATAAACCACAGATCAGGCCCAGTTCTTAAAACAACAATATTTTATTTACAAAGAAAAACGCTAACAGTCCATCTTTTTAAAAGACCAAGAAATAATACTAATGCCAGTAGCTAATGGCATGTTTCCTAATCAGTCTAGGCAGAATGCCAATGATAAGGCACTCACAACAGCACCCACAAAAGCAGAGAAGATAAATGCCAAACAGGAATTCCAGATGCAAGACTTGAATTACATGAAACTCTTTCTCTCAAGGTTTCAGTTTGTTCTCTGTGGAGAGCAAATCCCAACCACACCCCTTTTAACTTCTCCAGGATGTGGTCAATGCTCATCCTATGTTGCTGTTGCCTTCTAAGCTATCTCCTAGTCCTGGCATCACTAAGAGCCTCCTCCCCACCACTGTCAGACATTGTCAGCTCCACATAATCTGTCAAAGGACCAGCTACTGGCACAGTGTCAACCACTGGCACCACCCTTTCTTCAGCTTCCAACTCTCCCTCAGAGGCAGTCTCCTCCATCAGTGCCATAGCCGGCTGCGGAGCCACAACAGCCCCTTTTGTCCAGGCAACAGATCCAGTGTATCTCTATCAAGGGCCTCTTTCTTACTCTGTAGACTAACCTACAAACATTGTGTTTGGGATCAAAAGCAAACAATTCCAGAAGGAGGGTCAAGAGGAACATTTCATTCTTTGATAATTTTATTACGATTCTTTCATATTGGATCATGTAAAGGTCAACGGAGGATATGCTGTAGGTTAAAGGTGGCCAAATAACATTTCAGATGTTCAAATCCAATTAATTTATCTGGCAATTGAGATGTATTTGCTTTCATCCATGTGAGTGTTTTTTTCTTATAATAGATGGATATCTTCGTTGGATAAGAACTAATTTGAAAACTTACATAACTTCAACTGGACTCCATGCATAGTTATGAGATTAACTAACATTTCCTAAAGGACCAAATTGTAACTAAATTGTTCCACTTTGAAGACACTGTATAATGTCCAGAAGAATCAATAGATACACAGTACTTTGATTCAAGCAGAACTAATAATTTTCTATGGGTATGATCTATATAACTAGACTTGACAAAAATGACATATCCTCCTTATATAGAATTTTAAACATTTGGTTGAGCAACCATCAATATACCACTCATTTTTATCCTTAATAATTAGGAAACTAAATGAATATGAATAAAAGATTTACTCATAAAAACAACATAATTAGGATTTGTAGTAGGGAGCCATATTTACTCTTTGGAGTATTGTTCATTATGATGATTATAGATGTACTCCAGTCCTGAGCAAGCAGATAGGACTGGCTGATATTGATATTGAGAATTGGAAACGTTTCATCATTAACACCTTTTGATGCCATAGTTATTGCTTGTTTAATCAGAAAGTAAGAATTTGTATGCTATATTGCACATTGGACTATATCCAAAATGAAAATCACAAATTTTCACAATATGGAGATAGTGTCATATAAAACTAGTATCTCTTCCTAAAAGCAGCTTTCTGGGTGGCTTTATGGAAAATAATTTGCACATGCAGCTTGATAGCCTGAGATGTTTATTTTGACTGTTGCTTTTTCTTATGGAGCTCAGGGAAAAAAATATTCCATGAAACTGTCAATAGGGCAAGGAAGGCTTACCAAGTATAGTTCTCTAGCAGATGGGACCCGCAATATACCTTCTCTGCCAGATATGATAGGACAGACAGATCTAATTAGGGAGAGGCAGTCCCTCAGATAATCCAGCCCCATGGCTTGAAGGTTCATGTGGGAGATGACTTGAACATGTCTGGCTGTGATCAGAGACCTGATTTAGGCACAAGTCCAACAGGTACACTACTCAAAACTGTTCAAGGGCTCTTCTAAACATTAATACACCAGCCATCAGGAGTTGTGAGTACAGGAGGACTCCCAGATTGCACATTGAGTCTATTTGAAGCTCTACTCAGTGAAGCTCTACCTAGCACCAAAGATGGCATAATCCTAGAACTAATACCCCAAACTCAAAGCCATTCAGTCTTGCCAGGGTTCTGCTAAAACCTGAGATTCCCCATCCAGAACCTCATAACCTCCAGGGACTAAGACAGCATTGATTAATTTTGTCATGGGTATAGAAATATTTTTTTAAAAAAGCATACTGATGACCTGATCAATACACTGATCACCACATTGCAATGCTGAGCTTACCCAGTAGCAAGGGTGGGTTTCAGCCGGTTCGGTCCGGTAGAACCGTTTGTTACAATTTTGCAAGTTTGGAGAACCGGTAAAATGTAACACTGGATGGCCCCACCCCTTTCCTCACACTCCTCCCTCCCGGCCATGATTTTGCACAGTTCACAGCAGAGACAAATGGCTGGCCCCACCCCTCCCACTCACTTTTCATCTCTCCATGATCCACCATCTTTGCTCATCATCAAGCCAGCTATATTTGCACACCCACCATACCACCTGCCTTCCCTCACGGTAAGCCAAGCCTACTCCCGGGGCTGTCACTCTACCTCATGTCCTGATTCCTGCTCCTTGCCTTTGCCTGCCCAGGGCCTGCCTCCTTCCCCAGAGAACAGATCGGAGAGTGTTCTCTTATCTCTCCGATCTGCGGGAAAGGACGAGGCAAGCAGGTGGCAGGCAAAGATGGCAGCTGGCCACGTGGAGCCTTGGAGGCAAGAACCTG
>JANHGC010003144.1:61715-92334 GCA_027560395.1 Boaedon fuliginosus | reverse complement strand
GATCGGTGTTATATGGGTGCACCGGGGTACACCCTCGATCACTCGCGCGGCCGCATTCTGCACCAGTTGAAGTCTCCGAGTGCTCTTCATGGGCAGCCCCCTGTAGACCGCGTTACAGTAGTCCAAACGTGAGGTGACTTAACCTCATTGAAAAAAAGATTCATTTGATAACTAATTCTATTTATTTTGCAACATCCCTGCAAACACGTCTTCCTACTATATGGATCCCCTCCATACTGTGAGAAATACAATCATCTTTCGGTAGATATATAGATTGCGGTCGCTTCTACCCTATGGGAAATCGACTGAAAATCTTTTTATGACTAATTGTGCCAGCATATTTGAGCCTGGAGAGAATTCATTTGTTACCTGCTGTTACCTGCAGGAAATGCAAGTGTCAGCTTCTTCTTTTTCTCCTTCTCACCCTCCGCTCCCCAAAAGTGAGAATTGTTAGAAGTATGTTCTCCATTTAATGCCGAGACTTGGGAGGAATAGTAATTAGGCAGAAAGTTGAAATATCTCCCCACCATTTGAATTGTATCTCTGCAGTATCTTCTCTTTAATCCTTTTCATCTCTATTTTTTTTTTTTTTTGCCCCCTGTCTCTGCTCCAGTTTGGAGACTGTTCAGTGTTCCTAGAGAAGCTGCTCAGGGTTATATAATAATAATAAAAAAAATAAAATAAAGATAAAAATTGGCAAATTCACGCAATTAAATAATATCTAGCTTGGCTTTTTGTGAGTCAGGGAGAAAATTATTCTTGTTTTTTTTTTAATCTCTGTAGCTAGGTCTTGGTCTGCTATTAAACTGTTTGATAAAGTGAGTTTAATATTAGAGAAAACGCCGTACAAATTATCATCCCTGTAAAGTAATTAACTGCTGTCTCCCTGACACATTTGCAAAAACTGTATTATGACTCTGAATTAGCTTAGTAATCACTCTTCTCTTTATTGATTCCCAGCTTCTCCCTTGTTTGTTTGTTACTCTGGAGCCCAGCAGATAATAATGCTCTACTATGGAGACGAGGGCAGTTTATTGCCTACGTAACTAAAAAAATACCCAGTTAGGGACCAATATTCAAAATTAGGAATACAATAAAGTTGCTACCTCACAATTAAACCTAGGAGCAACCTATGTGGAAAGGGGACTCTGGATACCATCCCTAATGTTAGAGCATTTGTTTAATAGGCTCCTGTGGGGTCATCCATTGCAGATTATGGGATGCCACAGTGGCACAGTGGTTAAATGCAGCACTGCAGCCTATCTCTGCTGATTTGTTCAGCAGGTTGTCAGATCGAATCCCACCAGGCTCAAGGTTGATTTAGCCTTCCATTCTTCTAAAGGATGGTAAAATGAGGACACAGATTGTTTGGGGGCAATATGCTGACTCTTTAATTGTTTGGGGAGTGTTGTAAAGCTCTGATAAGCAGTGTATAAAATCTGAGTGCTATTGCTATCTCGGTTGTAAGCTGCACAGAATCCTTCGGGAGTTGGGAAGCATAAAAATGTAATTATATATGAATAAAATTGGATGTAGGTATTCCTATAAATAAAGTCACTAGATTCATGCCAGACTGTATTGCTTAAGGCTTGTTCCCAAACATACACTGAAATGTTCTAGAGTAATGGCATAGGATTTCCTTTGCATTAGAAATTTACTAGAATCTTTACAGGATTTGATTTAAATACATTTATGATTCCTGTCTCCCACCTTTAAAGTATAAAATATGTGCATATTTATTTGTCTCAGCCAAGTAAGGCTGATAATGCCAAGAATATTTATAACTAAGGAAAGGAAATGAGTGAGTTATTAAAAAGCATTTGATTGCTTCTTTACAAGCAATCAAAATATGCATAATAAAATGTTTTGGTAATACTGTGAGTAGTTTAAACTAATCATTAATTTCAGTCATCCGTTGATCTTCTTGTGAATTGGACATTCCTTGATTCACTTAATAAAATGGTGTTCAAGTCTCCGTGTGAAATTCTCTAATGAAAATTCATTTATTCATTAAAGATTCATTAAAATTAGGAAAAAAGGGCTGTACAAGGCATTCAAAAAAAGTATTACAAAGTCTTCAAACGAAAGCAGTTGTATCTTTTCAAGGCTCATTTGGTTGGCAGTTTCTACCAACATATAGTTTTTTAATTAAATGTTTTACAAAGAATGCCTGGGACACTTTTTTTCTGATATGTAAAATTCTACTGCAAAAAAAAAGTTTGACTCTGGTAAAGCTCATTCAGTTCTTTTGTGATGTTTTTAATCAGGAGTATATGATTATTTTTCCTATGATTATTTTATCATTCTGAACTTTATGTTTTCATATAGACAAAGGCAGTGAAAGGTCAGTATATCTGACTCCAAATACTTTTATTCTCTGGACATTAGAAACATTATACTATATTACAGTAACAGTATTAAGGTTCTGCAAGATGGTTGTTTCATTGGTGCATTTAAAATTAGCAACACAATCTTTAAATACAGAAATTATTCACCTATCATAATGGATGTCATATAATCTCTTTTTTTAATTCTTACTCTACTTAAACCAGCCCTTTCATATTTCTAACATAAAAGTTACTATGGGACCACAAATATTATATTGTTATGGTAGTCCACAGCTTACAACAGTTCATTTAGTGACCAAAGTTACAATGGCAATGAAAAAAGTGATTTATGACCGTTTTCCACAATTACGACCTTGACGGCATCCCCAGGTCATGTGATCAAAATTCAGATAATTATCAACTGGTTCATATTTATGGCCATTGTTGTGTCCCATGTGATAACTTTTGTGGCCTTCTGACAAGAAAAGTTCATAGGGAAGCCATATTCACTTATCAACCAGATTACAAATTTATCAACTACAGTGATTCACTTAACAATTGAGGCAAGAAAGATCATAAAATCGGGTAAAACTCACTTAACAAATCTCTTACTTAACAACAGAAATGTTGGTTCAGTTGTGATCATAAGCTGAAAACTACCTGTTCAATCTTTATTTACTTATTCATTCGTTCATTTATCTGCCACCACTGATATAGTGACACTGGGGCAGCTTAATATAATTATAGTTGCATTCTAACATTAAATTCTGGATGGGAGAAAGAATGTAATCATTTTTTTTTACATTTGGATAGTATGAATGCTTGTTATAAAGCATAAAGCCTTCTATCTTAACCATATTTAAACAGTGGTAATATTCTGATATTGGAACCTTCTATGTATTCTGTGGAAGTCTATTAAGGTCTTTGTCCAATTTTTAGCAACCTATAAAAGTATATTACTTTTAATATATGTATCTAAGTACGTATGTATATATTGATATTTATGTGTGTGCATAATTAGTAAACTGCAAGATATGTATTGTGCCTATACAGTTATAAAGTAACTGTTAGTAAATAAAAAAAAATGTGGTGGCATTGCTCTGACTAAATAATGTATCAATATTTTAAAAATAGACCCCATCACAACAAAGCAGCATTTTAGACAATGGACAGGAAGATATTTCTTCTGGAAACCAATGGAATCCATATCCCCTTGGAAGGCGAGATGTACCCCCAGAAACGGTTGCTAAAAAGGTAACATATATCACAATGAATGTTGAAATAATAAAAATGTATAAAATAAAAATGTGTAAAACTAAATCTGATACTTGCATGTGATCTCAAAGTTATAATGAGAATCTAGGAACTGACCTGTCATGAGCTTTCTTCACTGCACATTTTTCAGTTGGATTTAAACATGGTTAAATATTATATTGTCGCTTAATTCCATCTTGGCCATGGTTTCAAACTAGAATTCAACATGGTGAATGAGTTCAAATTAAAGTTTTTAACATTAATCGTAGTCCTGATACAATACCCACACTAAGCTAAATCTGTAGCATTTGTTACCAGAAAAAAATATGATAAGTAATTTAGGTGGCTTGAAGAGTATACTGGATAAATTGGTAAGAAAATATCTGGCAAGGACCAGTCATGTCACCTCCACATTAGGAATAATATGTCTCCAAATAGAAGTTGCAAGGAGAATTTCCTGCTTTCAAGGAATGACTTTGAGAAAAAGATGCTGGAGGGTGATGGGTCTGGCTTGATCATAATACATATTTGCCGCCTCGAGTTCCCCAAATGGGTGAAGAGAGGTGGAATATAAATCGAATACATAAATAAATAAATAAATATTCCTGTGTATTGATGTGAAATGGGAAGATACATTTAAAAAAAGGGATTTGGAAAGAAAGCTCACAATTTATTTCATTCTTTTCTAATTTCATAACCAATCATAAGCATGATTACTAGCATTTACATTTTTATTTATGATGATTATTAGTTTATTAGTCCCATGACATAATTTATTCAACTTACATTACAATGTTTGTTATACTATTTGACAATAATTTAAAAAGTCATGTCAATTAAAGAGTGCAAGTTTGCACATAGAGGTTAGTAAGAGAATACAGACAGTATAAATAAGATCAGTGGAAACAATAGAAGGTATTCTTTCAATCAGACTATTTCACTTTGTTTTTCTGGGGGAGAAAGGATTTTATATCATTTATGCAGTAGATTCTATCAGGATACGTAAATTAAAGTAAAATAAAGATTTGCAAAACAAATTATTAAACAGATGAGAAAATGAATTGAAAAATTATCACTCTCAGTTGAACATGCAATATTAGCAGAGATTATCTCTTCTCATTGCATTTGACCCAGAGTAACTTATTTCTGCTTTACTAGCTAAAAATTTCAAATGTACAGATCATCCAACTTTAAAATCTTTTTAAAAAGTTAAATTTAGAATACACACTCAAAACAAATTAAAGTTCCTAGTAATTCAAATGTGGGCCAGATATCTTCCAGAATTTACGTTATTCATATATGGTACTTCCAAGTTTTAAAATCAAAATTTCATAATAATGCTTTTATGTATTATGAATTATATTTATAAAATCCTGATTTCAGACTTGCAGCACCCTATATTAATATTGCATGAAATAATTCATGAAAGGTAAAATGATCCTAATTGTATTGATATGTGTGATATACAGATATGTCCTTGTTTATTAACTGCTTGTTCAGTGTCTGTCCAAAGTTAGAATGCCCCAAAAGTAGGTTTATGCCTGGACTTTCAACTTGTAGCTATTGCAGCGTCTCCTCAAGAATTTATCAGGTGCTTGGAACTGGTGCACGTTTACAATGGTCACATTTAAAATAGTCACAGCATCCCACAATCATATGATCAACATTTATGGCCTTCACAACCATTAATAGGGAAGCTGGCATGAAATTGCAAGTCACAGTCACATGACATCACACTAATATTTACATGGGACAGCGGTAAAAATATCCGTTTTCTTGAAGGGAAAACGAGCACAATACATGAGTAAAAATAGCAGTGCTTCCATTTTGTGATTCTCTGCTTAGTTTCGAGTGTAGTTGAATTTTTTTCAATGAATAAATGCATGACACTAGTTTTAATTATAGCTATTTGCAACTAGAGTTAACACTTGACTTTTCAAGACTAAGATAAAGTTTGTTTTACTATAAAATTTTATGTATTGCTTTTTGTGATTGTATACATTACCGGCCTAATGAATTGATATTATACACAGGCAGGTAGCCATATTCAGACTCTGATGGGATCACAAAGTCTACAGCATCGTAGTCGAGAGCAGCCATATGAGGGCAACATGAACAAAGTAACAATCCAGCAGTATCAGCCACCGTTGCCAATACAGATCCCATCTCAGAGCTCTCGGGCACCACAAGCAGGGAGATGTGTCATCCAAACTAAAGGGCAGAGGAGTATGGATGGTTATCCAGAACAGGTGAGTTGTTCTGCAGAATATCATGTGGGTAAAAGAATTGTTAAAATTTGAGGGAAGGTCAAGGTGATATCATGTCACACTGCAATTTCACACCAAGTATCTGGTTGAGGAAGCAACCTTTGTCTAGCTTTCTTTAACAAGAAACTTATGATTGGGTTATAAATTGGGTCTTTTTTTTTTACAGGTTGTCAGCATACAAGCAGAAAACCCCCCTGAATTCTATCTAATTCCATGTGTGAATCAATCATTTTTAATTTTTAGAAATTTAAGGTTAGCACTGAACATTGTGCAAGCACAGTTTCTGACAGGAATGTACAAAACTCCTTCAGAAACCTAGAATATTCTTTGCAATTCTGATAGAGTTTTGCACATTACGAAGTAAATCCTCCAAAACAGGACTCATTTTAGTTCAGAAGATATTTTTTTCTGGAAATTGCTGAACCTCAAAAGAGAAAAGCCCTTGGAACAGGTTTTGAAATGCTTCATTAGGGAAAGGAATGTTCCAGAATTTTAAGAATGTTGAGTATTGTACTTCCTTTGCTCCTAATGGTTAAGATTTCTGTATTTCTCTACATTGTATGTATTTCTAGCTTTCTTTAAAAAATCATCCTTATTTCTTTAATGAAAGCTAGAAATACATAGAGTGTAGAGAAATACAGAAATCTTACCCATATATATATAGATATCTCAATGCAGAGTATTACTCTAGAAATAATATTTTCCAAAATGATGAATAAAGTCACCAAAATCACTCTTACTAAAGTAATTGTAATTACAGCACAATAATCAGTGGAGCACTTATATTTATTATCGGCATAATGCAAGAATACAGTCATAACTCTGTATCTTTTATATATAGTTTTGTGTAAGGATAGAGAAGAATCCAGGACTTGGATTTAGTATCAGTGGAGGAATAAGCGGCCAAGGAAATCCATTCAAACCTTCTGATAAGGTAATATATTGCATTTTCAAAAATGTAAAGAGTTTTCAATAGCAACAGCACTTAGACTGTTTACAGAGTCAGCATATTGCCCCCAACAATTTGGGTCCTCATTTTATCCACCTCAGAAGGATGGAAGGCTGAGTCAACCTTGAGCCTGGTGAGATTTGAACTGCCAAATTAAAGGCAAGCAGCAGGCAGCAGAAGTAGCCTGCAGTATAGCACTCTAACCACTGCAGCCCAATCCTTAATAGGCCATTTGGAATTTGAAACATATAATCCTTGGGTGAAATAATTAACTGCAATTTCTTTATGGTTAATCTGCTTTTAATCATTTCACATCTTTTCTTCCCAAATGTTTTGGGTTCTTTAGCTATTGTCTTTCATTCAATTAGGCATTTAGAATCTTCGTTGAAAGCAGTGTTGTATACATACATACAATACATATGCATTAATGTTTTTTATGCATCTGTAACATTGTATTAAGACAAGTGCTTGCATTTATCCACTAGCAGAATTTAAACAAAGCTCCACATGTTAATGTACATTCTACAGCAATGAGACAGTAGTGAGATAGGCAGATTTTTACTTTTTCTTATTATTTCAATACGTATTTTCAATTCCCATGAAACTCAGGAAACATTTTTGTAGCAAATAAGATTTTGATTTATAAGAAAGATTTGGTCTGTTCTTTAGTAACATTGTACATGTCAAGCACAGGAAAATCAGGAAGTCCAGGCAGTTCAAATGAATATAATAATAATAATAATAATTTATTAGATTTGTACCCCGCCTCTCTTCACCCAAAAGGGGAACTCGAGGCGGCTAGAGGTTTAAAGGTTTATTGCAAGAATTAGACCTACTAATTGCCAGAGCAAATAGGCAGTAGATAAGAGTCAGTATAATTTCAAGGTGGGTTGGACTTAGATCTCTTGTAGGCATGAAGGGACTCAAGATTGATGACGCATTTGATGCCTACGTCAGGCTCAGCCTGGTCATCTCCTACAGTATATTCAACAGATAATTGCCTGAAATTCTGTTTCTTCCACATGTTAATTCAAGAATACAGTTTAATATTTTAAAAAATCTTTGCAGATACTGTTTTGTTTTATAGCAAAAGATACTGTTCAGGAGAATATAGGAACTGCTAATATGATATAAATCTATAAGATTCATTTTATGAGGGACTGAGAAAGATATCTCAACACCGAGAACATACATATGTATGAGAGTTTCAGAGGTTGTGGCTTCCAATCCAATAAAATGAAAGATTAACATGTATACCTGAACAACAGCTTTCAAGCTTATGGAGAAGTTACAAATCAGCAAAGAGATTGCTTACCACTATTGTAGTGGTCATTATAAGTATTATGACAGTCACTGATTTAACTCTCAGTTGTCTAATCTCTATTGCTTTTGACTTGTAGGGTATCTTTGTTACTAGGGTTCAGCCTGATGGACCAGCATCCAACCTGCTCCAGCCTGGTGACAAGATTATTCAGGTAAATGAGAACTGTTACTTAATGAAAGCATGGTTTTACTGCAGATATCCTTGCTCATCTGCATGCTGTCATATTCCACATTTCTCTGCCTGCCCAAAATAAGTTTCAAATGGTCTGAGACTGAGATTCAAGTGCTAAAGTGCTGATAGTCTGCACAGAATTGCTACTCTCACAAATAGACATGGATTTGTTGTTGGCTAAGTATGAAGAAGAGAGGAAGCAGATTGTTTGAAGTAGGTAGTATATTCTGAATAGAAATAGTCAATAGTAACATAACGTTTGCCTAATATTTACCTAAGACCTATATTATTTACTTATAGAACTTGGTATTTTATTCCTGAATGTGAAGCTGGCTGAAGAGACACCTACGTATAACTTTAAAAAAAAAAAAAGCAGAATGAAAGCAGGATTTACCACCCACTCCCATTTTTTTGTTTTTTGTTTATGTGTCTGTTAGCTGACTGTCTAGTAGTAGAGCCAAATAATTTTTAGGAAGGGATTTGATTTACCTTGTAAGCTACAATCATGGGATTCAATGTTAACAAAAAAACAAAACCACCAAAACCCTAAGAATTGTATTAATTTTTATTGATCTGCTTATGTTATAAATATTTATGCTAGTACAGAAATAAATCTATTTTATTGGATTTTATTGTACCCAAAATACAAATGCCTTCACATTACATATTGTAGTAATGTGTAAAAGTAAGAGATTTTGATTATTTCCCCCCTTTCTTAAAGCTTTTTGCTTACTTTTATTTTACTGTGTATTGTTCTTCAGTATCACAGCACTGAAGAGTTTGAATAAGTAATTTTTATAAAAAGTAAAAGAAAAAAAATGTTGTCCAGTTACCTGGAGAGTCTTTTCCTCATTAAATTGTAGAGGTCCAGCCTGCACTCAAGATATTCTCTGTGGCAATAACCATTTCATAAGACATTTAAGTGCTTACCCAATCTGTGATTTTATGCTTGCCAATAGAGTCCTTTGTCAGTACCTCAAGGATTTACACTTTAAACCAACACCACTACCATGCAAACGTTAGAGCACAATTTTATTTCAGTATCTAGGGCATAAGAGAAAAGAGATTCGGTGTGAATGTTTCTTAATCTGACTGGATCACTGACTCATAAAACTTGTCCCGGGAAATTGCTGTAAATTCTTATGCCTTTTAAGCATTTTGTAGTAAATAAGCAATTAATTAAAAAACCATTTCCAAATTAGGATTCTGGTATCTTCCACCATTTATAATTTTTCAACTAATAAATGTAAAAGAATTGTCTTTTGTGTATTGAGCTGGATAGCTGTTCGACATGCTTGCTAAACTAATGTGCTTTTATTTAAGCCAATTACTCATTATTTCCAAAGCATGCATGTTTAAGCTTAACTACCCAATAAATCAATAAGATTTCTTTCCAAGTCTTTCTTTCCATACTGACAGCACAGCAATAATACTGTTGGATTTAACAGTACTTGCTCAAGTAATGTGAGGTACATTCGGACTGTAGAATATTTAAATTTGCAGCGAATTCTTCAGATTTCGTAAAGTATCAGCAAGACTACTGTGGCTTATGATCATCAATTGCAACTTTGATGGACTGGAACAATAAGCTAATCATTTTATTGAAAATGTTGATAGACAAGCAGATTTCTATAGGATACGTTTTGGGATCTGCTCTATCAAGATATTTCACACAAAGTATACTCAATCTAAGTCACTGATCTTATATTTACACATTGGTAGTTATTGGTATGGACCTGGTTCACTTCTATATGTGGCATGTCTCTTTGTCAGTGGAAACATATTTTAAGGGAATAACAAAACTAAGCTTCTGTTGCACTTGCTTTTTAAACATGCTTATCATATATCCTACACACTCATTCCCTTTTTTATTATTCAAATGCAATCACTCTTTGAATCCTTCTTTTCCTTCTCTTGTCTCATTCATTCCCCTTCCCAGTTATTAGAGCAGTGTCCTATGTTGGCAACTACAGAGAAAAATAAATACATAATTCAATTTTAATAAATATGAGATACAAATTCATAATAAAAATAAACTATGAAAACCTCAAAACCTATTTTCTACATTTGTCTAAGTTATTTTAATATTACTAGCACTGTCATGTAATAATACATGTTAGACTTAGGTAAGGCATTTTGTGAACTTGGCCCTTCAATTACTACTAGAGTGGATCTAGAACACAGCAGTAGATCTATTGGTAAGTACACATATATATGCATATAAGTGGAAGAGTCCAGAATTTATAGGTAAAGGGAGAATTAAGGGGTTGCAGGAAGAGGAAGAAATTGGTAGCTTAGGTTTTTCTACTCTACTATTTCTTTCCTTGTGTTAGGCTATAGGATTTCTTACATTATTTGTATATCTAGTTTAATCCAAACTAAAGATAGATACAATTTTAGTTATAAAATGGGTGTGACCAGTCTGTGAAGGACAGATGGATCAAAACTTTGCAAGAAGTTACTGTTTGTTCATGGTTGGTCGAGCTTGATCTAACTTTGACTCTGCATGTGATCTCTCACTAAGGGAGCAGGTCTGTGATTTGAAGATTCTCCTGGCATTGTAGCACCTATTAAAACAGGAGGTGTAGGCCCTGACCAGGAGTTCCTTCACCCAGTTTTGGCTGGTGTGCCAATTATTGGTCTTTTTGGACTAGGAGGCCATGACAGTAGTGACTCACAAGCCAATCATCCCCTTAGTTAGACCACTGCATCCACTTAATATTGGATTGGCTTTTTAAAGTGACTTGGAAGCTAACACTTGTCATGTCTGTTTAGTTGCTAACGGCAATTTAGCAGATTTAGCAGATTTAACAATGTAACAGTTAGCCCTTCAAGACAGACCAGACTAGGAAACCAAAGTCATGAAGATCAATATCACTTTTAGGTGCTAGTCTAATTGGGGGGTAACCTTGTAGAAGTGATCCTTCCAAAGCTAACCCTAACCCTAGCCCTAAGTCCCAACTAGACTTTTGCACTGCCCCCCCAACTAGACTAGCACCCACTTTTATTTTAAAGTTATAGTAGTATAGGTCCTTGCGAGTCTGAGTGCACCTCTCCCCTCTCTTCCTCTACCCTTGTGTGATCGAGGGAAGGGCTTGTGAGATGTTTACATGCATTAGAGTTCTAGGTCAAACTTGGGAATTTTGATTACTTGATGATTACCTTGGCAGTGACTCTTCGTCCTATCCCTCAAGGCCATACTCCCTCTCCTATACATTAACAATAATGGTAGTATTGGTACATTGCTATTTTAATTGCCTCCAGGTCCATTTCAAAATTCTGATTGTCATTGTTAAAACTCTCCATAGCTTGGTTCCTGGGTATTTACAGGATCATCTCCCTTAACGAGATTCAGCCCACCTTGTGCTACTTTTCTGGGAGGATATGCCAAGGGTTAGCCTTGCATGAAAAGTGAGCAGCATGGAACCTGAGGTCCTAAGGGAATAGAATACCACTAATCTCTTTGCCTTTAGGAAGGTACTTAAGATCTCTTTGTTCCATAGCGCATTTGAATGCTGGTGAGAGACAATTTGTTAGTTACCTAGCCACATGAGGTGATGCAAAGCAAAGGGCTATTTTATTTTTATCTACAGTGTCATCACAATAGATGTATGTTCTCTTTGCTTATATGTTTTGTCACCATTACACTGAGCGAGGTATGAAGAGAACATGTTTCCTGCAGATTCAGAACAACACCTTTATTTATCTCTAAGTGAAACTTCATGCCATATTTTTAAAAAAAGACAACAAATTGAAAATAAATGTTCACTTATGACAGCTCGAAAGAACATAATTATAATGTTAGGAAATGTTATGTTACCACAGTTAAGATAATTATGGAAATAATAGGATTTCTTAAGTCTATTTATCTATTTATTTATTTTTATCTTGACACAGCGTACAAAGGCCCGTATAAAGCATCCATGGTAAAACTATCTCCATGTTAGCGTATCTTGAACTATTAGTTGCTTACAGCTTGAAAGAAACTGTTCTGAAAAGAGCATACTCGGCATGAATTTTCATTATATGTTTTTCAGGAGCTGTACTGATGACATTCAGTTAAGACCTAAATCATAGTGAATTCTGCCACCAAGTAAACTTAACCCATTTTAAAATATCAAGGGTCCTTTTGCAGATAATGTTAGACATTTGCAATTGCTTCTTGAACGTGACTAGAGGAATTCTAGATTGAAAATGACTGCCAACTTGTACACTCTCTTCTTCCCATCACATTGGGTCCTCAGGTTTGGCTTTGCTTTATTTTTTTTTATACTTTAGGCTTGGTTTCCATGCTCATTTCTGATATGGTTAAATCATTATTAGAGCTTTACTTTGCTAACTGAGCAATATGTGAGTTGTATGAGTGAGTGGTCTTAAAAAAATATGTGTGCTCCCTTGTGTCAGAAACACAACTAATAATTGCTGCTGAAATCTGTCAATTAATGGATTTTGGCTAATAGACCTAACTTCTACCAAAAAACCCCAACAACCCAGGTAAAGAATGTCGAATCAGGCAGGGCTCAGGAAAGAGAAGAAGGGTTTCCAGTAGCATGTCCTGCCTACTGGGTGAGTAGGTCAAGTGTTGAATTATTGTCAACCTGGCAGAGTGGAAGGCCTGTTTCCCTTTTTTCTGAATGCTGAAAGCTTCAGGTGAGTCTTTGCTCAGGGTTTGGTTTTGTCAGATTGAACGAGGAGGGAAAAGGTCCATTTTGGTAGTGCATTCCTCCATTTAGAAGACGTATTCACAGCGATAAAGAATTGACATAGAATCTCCTATTGACTTTATACCAAAATAAATGTAGAAATTGGGCCTTTGCTCTCTTGTGTAAGTGCTGCAGAGTGAAAGGCCTGGAGTGCAATTGGCATGGACCCTTCAAACAAAGCAGGGCCAGAGCATTTTACTTCATTTATGGGCAACACATTCAGCATGCTTTAAAATACCGTTTATAGTTTTTTAATTATTGTTCACAATCTATTTGGTTAAATAAGAGCCAGGGAGAATAGTCATATTTAAATATATCATCTGATAATTAATAGTTCATACATTTAGCCTGGAATGTTTGAATTGTCATGAAATGATAATTCAATCTGTAGTTGTTATAGGTAGTCCTTGACTTACAACTATATTTGGGACCAGAATTTCAATCACTAAGCAATGCGGTTGTTAAGAGTTGTCATGTGACCAAACCTGATTTTATGACCATCGTTACTGCAGTCATTAAGTTAATCACCACAGATATAAGTAAATTACTGTGGTCATTAAGTGAATCCAGCTTCCCCAATTGACTTTGCTTGTTGGAAGCCGGCTGGGAAGGTTGCAAATCATGATTATGTGATGCTGTAAATGCAAGCTGGTTGTCAAGCTGCTGAATTGTGATCATGTGATCATGGTATAGTGGAATGGTCATAATATCAAGGATGGGTGATGTCTTTTTTTTTCTGAGGCTGTTGTAACTTGGAATCATCATAGTTATAAATCAAGGATTACCCATCATCCATAATGGATCATTCATACATGCACATTATAACTGAACAATAACTTGATAAATAGGCATGAAAATAAGCTTGTTTTATGCTAAGATTATAATAAGCCATCCATTAGCTCCGGTTCACACAATGAATTAGCCCACTAAGAGTCATTTGGACATGAAAATTTACTTTTCTCAGTAAACATTTCATGCAAAATGGTTCACTAAGAGTTCCAGATATGGACACGATAAAAATCTTATTTTGTTATTGTTTACAATTTTTGAAACGATATGGCAAATTATTACTTTTATATGTAATCTTACTGGAACTATATACTTTCTGGGAATGTTTCGACTTACATTTTTTTGAGACAAATATACCGTAACAGGATTTACATAATTATTATTACCAATGTAGTTATATCTAGATGTTTAACTTCCTGGGGACTACTTAATTAATATGTGTTGTGGTAGTAACCCTAATGCCCTTCCAGTCTAAATTTGTCTAGTTCTAAATAAAATTAGATAAGGGTATCAACTACTTACTGTAATTGGTCCCCTAAAGCAAAATGTTTTCATCTGATTCCCAACATCAAGAATAGGTTCAAACAGGAGAAAAGTGCTCCGACACAGGATTCCAGAAAGGATCCAAGAGGTGAAATTTGGCTCCCTGTACAGCCCTGAGATGTGTGCGTTGGGAACCTTTCCTTAGTCCTTTGTATTTCTTGTGTATGTAAGTGGACAAAATATTGTTTAAATTAAAACAACAAAACAAAACAACAAAAAACAGGGGTGAAAAACATGTACATAATTGGGCCTCGAATTCATTCAATTTTCATTGTGGCAATTCATATCCCCTTTATCCAGGGTGTAAAGTGGGCAAAACAGAAATTATCCCATCTTAAAAGCACATCTGTGTTGTGAAAAAGGACGCGTGAGAGGTTCTTCCTAGCATATAGATGATGTTTCAGGCTTTCATTAGAAACTGCTTTTGTTTAAGTACCAGTTATCAATAAATTGGGCGGTGGCAAAGTAGCCAAACCACAGCCACAATACTTTCCTTTTTCAGATTTCAGAAACTGGTTATTACCCTGACTTGTGGCCAACAAACCTGGGGTGGTTTCATGGTAAGTTCGGCAATGAATTCAAACCTAATAAGAATTGCTGTCAAACAAAATTAGCACTGAGGTTCTGAAATATATTTGTTCTTATTACAGATGGCCCGAATACACAAGAAGGATTGGATTTTTCTTAAATCCCACTTGTTTGTGTCTAAACCAATCCACTCCAAAGCATCATCAACACGCTTCAGTTAAGGAAGCTTAAAGTTTGCCTATACATTGTTTTGCCTGCCTCATGCATTAACCGAACTTACCAACTGAGGACGTTTTTCATTACAAAGACTACCTTCTGTTTAAAACAAACAAACAAACAAAAGACAAATGAGGGAATAACTCCCATAATAGAAATAATTGTTTTTTCAAGTCAACATATTTTCAAGGATTAATCTTAGGGAAATGGATTATGCGGTATACAAGGATCCGTTACTCAGACAACCAGCATGCAATTCTTATTAAAGATAACGGTGTAGGTTTATGTTTGAAAGAGATCATATATGATCTGTTGGATCAGTATTATACCTCCATTTAAATTTTCATCTTGCACTTTAGCAAAACATGTTGCCATTAAAAACTATAAATGTCCATGACAATCGTGAATTTGAAGTGAAGTGGTATCACTGCAGGATGGAACCAAGCTGCTCTGTTTCTCTTGGTTGCATATTTCCCATCCTCACATTCTGAAGTTTACTGTAGTTCTAATTTATCTTCTGTTTCTAAGCTTTTGAGAGACTTACCATTTATAATTTAATTTTGCCCCAAATGATCTTTTTTTTTTCCTGCTTCCATTTGTGTCACCATCTGGGAGCTTGTACTATCGTAGCAGGGATTCCTCATGCATCCTCAGACTTTCCAGCAGCCTTTGTAGTCACTTGCCTCTAAGGTTCAGGGGAAAGCTGTAAAAGAAGGAAGGCTGAAGGCTTGCTTACGGTAAAGTAAACCAACCAATATACCATGTGTCAGTTTATCCATGCTGCATGTCTAGGAATCACATACTGATCCTTTGATTAAACGCCTTGGATAGAAAATGTGATCGGCCCTTTGCACTGCATCACAATCAAATCAAATAGAATTTTACAAAAAAAGAATAGTTTTGCTCATTTCCAATCAAAACATCATTTTAAAATGTTATTTTGCCATTAAAAAAAATAAGATTACTCTGGAGTAAATAGATGAACTGTGGCTTAAATTAGAGGTTTTCAATTCTTAGTTGGGAAATCAAATTTAGGCCATCAGGAAATGAGAAAGGGACATACAGACAGACGTTTTTGCATTTAAGGCTACTTACTACAACAGGATGGACCATCAGCCTTTATATATAAAAACAACCTAAATAGAGGCCAGCGTAAACCTGGCTGCCAGAAATATTCCTCTAAGGTTTTCAACATGAAATTCAAGGCTTTGTTGAATGTCTTTTATCTGTCTGGAATTTGTACACTTTCTCTTAAATTATTTTCTTGCTGTTTGTTAAAGCAACATTTAACTTAATTAAAAAAAATCTTTTGTGTGTGGACTCTCTATTTATTATTACACTTCTCACTTCCTTCTCTGTTATATAAAAGCAATAGGTTTACTTATTTGACAATGCATACATTACTATTTGTTCCTGGGTATCCTACCTTCCCATACACATGTGATATGCACACATGATCAGTTAGGAATTAGAAAACTATTATTATTCAACTATACTAGAAAAAACATTCTAACTCTATGTGAGAAATTATTTCCTCAAATTCACCTAAGCAACTAGAAATTAGTAGTTCAGAGCAATATCCATATTTAAAAGGTAGATATGTTTATTTGACACATGTCAACAAAGAAAACAAATTGTTCACATCACAGAACATAACTTTTATTAATTCCTAGCAGTATATTTAATGCATGGGTTAGCATATTAATTCTAACAATATTAATTTGAAGATATAAACCAGACATTAAGAAACATTTCCAAATAATGAGCCAAACTCTCCCAGCTATCGATATTTTATTCTGAGCTGAGTTCCCCAATTTAGTAGCAATTTTTTATAAACAATGAAATTTAAAGCTAAAGTGTCTGGGTAACACAAGGTATCAGCTACCTGCAAATAGAATGATAACACATCTCAGTGTATCTGTAAGAATTTTAATGTATTATAATTTCTATAGATCTATAGAATATAAATTTATAAATCTAAACATACACCTTATAGATTCCTAGTAATTACATGGCCATGGTCATTTTTTTTCCTTGACAGAAAGTTCTTGCCATCTATTTTATTCCTCAGTTAATCTGGAATTTTTTGATAGCTTCCCACCTCACATAAATGTTAATAAAATTCGATCCTCTTAGTTTTTTCAGTAAGTTTGATTAGCTATTACTGCTTGCTATGATAACCTTCTCTATCAATCAGTGCAATTAAAAATAGTAATCTAATAATTATATTTTGTTACTTGTTATTACATTGTTGCCTTTGTGAGATGGATGACCATATAAATTCAATATAAATAAATAAAAAATGGTTAAGAGCATAAAAGACTCTGAAACAAACACAGTCATTCTCTATCTAAATCGTCATCTTTATTGAAATAGGATGGATGCTTCTGTGTATAGTTATAGATTTATGAGAGAGTAGTGAGAGCATGTATATTGTATCAAACTCAAACTCATTAAAGAAAGATTGAGAATTTGAAGAAAAGAACCCAAGACCATATTGTTATATTTCTTTTTAAATTTTGCCCATTGTGCAGATAATATTTTGTCATATTGCCCATTTTCAAAGACTATGTTGAAAAACACGAAAAGGGAAGAAAGGAAAGGAAGGAAGAAAGGAGGAGTAATCAGGTAAAGTGCAGGAAAAAATAATAATAATCAGCAATCTAGTTTTGGTCAATACCATTCACTGTACGCTACTCATGCATTCTATTTTAATCTTTAAACCATCCTTGCTTTTATGATGTGAATAGACTGACTTTTCTCCTTTAGAAAAGTCTTCTCTTTGAGAACTTTATCAGCTCCATTCAACCATAACAGTCTTGAATTTCCTTTTCTTCTCAATACACCACTATTCCTTCATGTATTTCTTTTGCAATTTAATATGGCATCCTAATTCAGTCTTTCTATATATCCAACTATCTCTACATATTTTGTGTTGATAATTCCTTCCTGTATTCAATCCACATTGATTCAGTTTTACTTATGGTAACTCTATTTTTTCTTGTTTTCCACATAAAGTTCTGAAATAACGTATTCCCATTATATATCCAACACTCACACATTTATTTCCTTTGACAAACATTCATTTCTCTCAACAAGTACATAAAATCCTCTTTTACTATCATTTACACATCTAGCATCTTCCCAACTTTAGTAAACATTACCAGGATACATAAATTTAGATATTTGCTTTAATTTTTCACAATGCACATATTACTTGTTTGACACGGCCATTTACTCCAATGGCAGTGTCAAACATGACTCCCTTGGTTTCTTATCCATACCCATTGCAAAATAGTCTAACAAATGCTGTAAATATTAGGTTATTTGCAACAAGTATTTTGTAGTCAAGGTACACATACATCCATGTCCTCAACAAACCAAAAACTCAGTTTATAAATTGACTCAAAAATAAATCAAACAATCTAATGGACATTGTTGTATTCTTGTCCTATTCTGTGTTCAATGTTGAACCACTTATTAATCATTCTATTAAGTATCACAGATTGTTTGTTTCTTCATATACTGCTCTTGTCACATTCAGTAATCGACTTTCAACTCCGTACACATGCAAAACATCCCATTATTCAAACCTATTCATTTCATATTAAGGCTTTGAGCAGCCACAATTTTCACATAACACTCCAAATAAGAAAAAAGTTGTAAGTTATTAGCATCAAATTATACCCTTGCCATATGTAACTCTATCTGCTAATGATAAAGTCATACTACCAGCCATACCAGCTCTAATCTTTTTTTGCCAAATGTAATTTTATTTCAAGCATACTCATGTTAGGCTCTCTAAAATCTGCTTTGCAAGCCAACATAATATTGTCTATCCCACCAACCAGAAATTATGTGGATTGTCTTAACACACTCAAGATACCTGAAATATGATTACAGTTTGCTCCAGTGTTTTTTTAACAAAAGCTTTTCTATCCAGGCATGATGCTCAGACCTGAACTAAAGAAAAGAATTATTCCAATGAAAAGCACTTTTTCCTTAACTGGATTTCGCATTTATTGATTTCTTCCTCTCTTTGCATTTATTTATTTTCCTCATACATTTCAACAAACTATAAATTGTCATGCTAGCAAAGTGACCAACTGCAGTATAGTTTGCCTCCAAGCCAGAATTTGAATGCACAATTTTGGAAACAAAATGGTTTGTTCAAACCACAAGAGAATATAAAAATGGGATGTGTGGGACAGCTGAAGGAGAATTGGGAACATACAAACTAAAAATAGCAAAATAGCCACCTTGTACTGTAGCAATTATACCTAGGTTGTGCTATTATTTCCCAAACTGTTACTAAACCAAAGCTGAGGAGCAGAAACTGTATATATATAAATTAGAATTTTGAACTACAATGTGCGTAAGAATAAATTAAAAAATAAAATTTGGGTTTCAAAACATGGTATTCATTGCAATGATTATTAGAAATAGTTGAGATTGACCCAAGCATAAGGCATGAAACTCATATTCTTTATTCAAATGAACAATTATGCAGATAATATGACCAGACTGCTTCAACTAACATCTGTTAGAATGGTCAAATAAAAATGCTAAACTTTGCATGTAGATGCTAATCTAATAAAATCCAAGTCTTAGAGAAGTCTGGAGTAAATTAAGGTTAGTGATGCTTTCAGAAATAAATTCCATATTCCACTAATAGTTGTCCTATATGATGTAGCCATAGGACATCTCAATAGTTTAAATAGGAATATTAAGCACACACGCACACACACACACAAAATCTGTATTAGAGATACTCACTAATTCACCCTACACAGTTGGGGATGGGGAAGCTTTTCTTAGTGTAGGTTGCTTTTTTCCATTAACACTGAGCATTTGATAGTCTTCTGCTTGTCACATATGAAATGTTGGTCTGATATAAGGACTATTTGGAATATGACACAGTTTTTGTAAGCAACAACTTCAACCCTGTGACCTGGCTTATTCTGTTCCTACGTAGCCATAAAGACATAGTTGATTTAGAAGTTGTGCTGAATTCAAAATCTTTCCAGCCTGGAATAATAAGTAGGAATTGTTTTGGGGAATGGCTGTTGGACTTCAGTAAGTGGGAAATTCCTATGATTGTTTAACTGGGTGCAGCTTTATGCAACACCATTATCTACTTTCGTTATTCTGTTCATTCGCCCTGTTTTCTTGGTGGAATTTGGAAACAACTGTGGGAAAAATATGACGAGGATAGTGACTTTTGGCATATTCTAATACCTTCCAGATGGTATACTATATTAAGATTAGGGTTGTGCTTAATGGCAGCTCTATTCTTTAGAATTTGAGATAATTGATAAGATAGATTACATAGTTATGGGTGATAGATAATAGGTAAATGGGTAGATAATTGATAATATACACATTATATAGATTTCTTATAGATTATTTTCTTTATAGACTTGAAAATAAGTACTTGGGCTTATTTTCGAGGAGGGTCTTACCTTTTGTGAGGGGGAACGCACCGTCGGACTCAGAAGCCAGGGATCCTGTAGGGATCCCAGGCACATAAAGGCTGCAAAAATCCCTGGGCTATTAGGCCCACTCCCCCCAAAATAGGGTTGGGCTTATTATTGGAGTGGTTCGTGTTTTCTGAGAAATGGTGTAAAGTCAGAAATAAAGTTTGCTTAAGAGCTTGTTTGCTAGATAGAAATGACTGAGATTCATATTTGGCTTGTACAATGAAGCAAATGCCAGATTCTGCAGTTGGGCCTGTTATTCATTTATTATGAGGCAAGGTTTTATATTTTTCAAAGCATTGTCAGCTACACAACACATCCTGAAAATATTCCAATTCAGTCGATGTCCATGACTATTTAGCATTTTTAAATTGTTTCAGTAGTCTCAAGCTCCTCTGGGGGTCTTTGCTTAATAAGGAAGGGTAAATAAGTAAATCTCTTGAACGCAAAGCATTCTGAGCAGCAAATTACTTTTTTTAACAAGACCAATGCATGCACAGCTACCTCGCTGCTCATCCTCATCTGACATTTTATAGAGAATTCAGTATGAGCTACTGAGCATGATGATGGGAATTCTAGAAGGACAAGGAGGGTACAATGCAGGGAATGGCTTCTCTAAACCGAACAAATTACTTAGACAAACAAAATACAACTTTATTGGCATAATATGGGAAAGACATCCAAATAAAGTTGATGATTGCTTAAGGACATGCTGTGAAATTTGTACAGATGTTTGAGGTTCAAACATCTGTACAAATTTCACAGCATGTCATTGTAATGATGCTGGCTGAGGAATTCTGGGAATTGAAGTCCTCACATCTTAAAGTGATCAAAGAGAAACATTGTACTACGGCATTGTTTTTCTAAATTATACCATATCGTGGGATGTTAGTAGATCTTTAAACTATATGCCCCATGTTACTAAATTCTAAAACACTTACTTTTTTCTATTTTGTCTGTTGCAGGCAAATGGACACAGTTTTGTACATATGGAACATGAAAAAGCTGTATTACTGCTGAAGAGTTTCCAGAATACAGTAGACCTAGTTATTCAACGTGAGCTCACCGTCTAAATATTTTTTTATAAATAATAAAATATGCCTAACATTTTTTGCCAATTGCTGGACCAATGGCAAATATAGTGCCAAATGTATAATATTATATGTTAGTAATGATTACCCTGGGGAAAAAATAACTCTATAAATATAACTTCCAAGTGATTATGTATTATTTTTCTTTGTAAGTCTCTGGCTATGCATTGGTACCAGTTTATTTTTAAAATATTCTTTTTAATTGTTTCTAGATGTCTTTATTTCAGGACACAGAAACACACACAAGTTCTTTACAAATCTTAGTCTCCATCAAAATTACTGCCTCACAATTGTTTATGTTTTTAAAAAGAAAATTATATAAAATTATAATTCCCATAAAGTATTTCTATTTCATATCAAATATAAATTATTTCTAAAAAATATTTTAGTAGTTCTATATTCAGTAACATGAGAATTGAACTTAATGGGATTCATTTCTGTAAAAATAGGTCTAGAGTTGCACTGCAGATCTGTTATCTTTTTCAGTTTCCCCTTTTTTTACAATGTAAATACATATATACCTTTTAAGAATGCAATATCAAATTTAAAATCAAATTCAATTTATTTGGGAGGGTAAAGGGAGTCTACATTGGCAAACCAAGCTTTGCTATGCTGACAACTAATTATTGGGAAACATATATTCCTTTCCAGGATTTACCTCAAAGAAGTTTATAATATAAATCACAAAAATAGTAACAGTAAAAGATGTTTAGTAGGGACATCAGTAGATACTGAATGTTGTATCAACTAGTTGATGGTTTGCAGATGGTTTGGACTACAACTTCCAGAACCTCCAGCCATCCCAACTTCTGTTTATGTTGGCAGTTTGGGCTATATATTTAGAAGACACTAAATTAGACCAACTGGTGTAAACTTCCAAGGATTGTAGTCCACCTTCATCAGATGAAAGAAATGTTACTTTGAGTTACCAGAATATTCAGATATGAACAGGGTTAGAATGTTACAATTCTGAACACAGTGATAGGAAGGAAAGGAAATACAATTATTTTGTTGCCCTTTACATAGTGTAAGGAAGTATGTAATTCAATATTCTTCTAACTCTTATACCTGTTTTTCATCTACCAAGAGTCACAAGAATTCACCTACTGCGACATAGAAATTTTATAAATGCACAAATGTGCTATCATATATCCAATCTTTACCATGCTAAAAGGACTTTGAAAACAAGCCCAACTTTGGAATTCAGTCATTAAAAACTTTGCCACACATTGATTAGCCCAAGAGTCCAATACTTTTCTGAATAAGGACAGAGAAGATCAAGAAAACGTTTATTTTTTCACAATTTTTGTGAGCCATAAAGTAGGCTGTTTCTTGAATTTTGAATATCATGCTGCTATGGAGAACGTCTCCACTTTGTCTGTAATAAGCAACCAACCTAGTAAGGGAAATAGTATTATTCCCTTTGGTATCTTGGACTCCAAATAATTAGATAATCATTTGCATTGCCAACTTTGTGCATCGTTTCTAGAGTCAGATTAGTCCACTTGCTGGAAAATTGCTGTAAAAGACTTTTGTGCAGAAAAATGTCCATACCAAAAATTTGTTAAATAGGAAAGATATCTCATAATGTGCACATTAGCACAATGTACAAATAAATGGATGGGTTTAACAATACTAAATATTCAGCTGGGGGGGGGATATAAATTTTGCTATGTGCTTCCAGATTGACTTAGAACTGAGGACATAGTAAATAGAAATTTACAGATTAATCCATAAAAAACTCTTCACACTAATGGCGATATTTTTAAAAAATTAATTCTGGTCTAGATGAGATTTAACACTATTGTTCAAAAATATTATTCTAGATTGTGCATGAGAAGGTAATTTCTTTGATTCCAAAGATAGATACTCTATGTTTTAAATAAGAGGCCTTGGTTTGGAATTATTCATTCTTAAGAAAAATAACTGGTTATCTCAAACTGAGTAGAAAATTAATTATGAAACAAGTTGGTGTTTATTAATACTTTCCCACTAACCCTTTATAAAAACCTTGTACAAAATTAATATTCTATCTTCCTAGCGATAAAAAACATTTAAATAATTCACAATACAAATTAGATCTCTGCTAAATTTTTAAGGAAAAAAAATGCTTTGGTTCTACATTTTAGCCCTTTAGCCATGATTTTGGTCTGCTATTCTCTTTTAAAAAGAGCATTAAGTAGCCTTCTTTTCCTCTTAATTACTGAAATCATCTCAACCAATCAGAAACCATATAGATTAGATTAGATTATGAAATCAGTAAGGAAAACGGGACTGCATTGCTTTTTCTCTAAAATGCCAATATAAATTAATTTCCAAAATCAGCATTGTGATGTATATTACACGACACTTGTTCTTAAAATCACAATTGCACCTTAGCAACATGTAGTTTGGAAAAGTGCATTCTGATGCCTGTCCTAATTAGCATTGGTTGTTTTGATTATCCTTTATTGGAAAAAATGGCATCGTAAAGCAGTGAGCTCAGCATTTCCAAGTCAAGTACTGGCTTAATTGCTATACCTGGACGACTTTCCCCCAACAGAATGATGTTTATGTTATTTAGGGAGCTTTAAGGAGTCTACCTTTTTGAAGGGCATGAAATCATTAAGAAAATGTTATTCCCTGCTTCTGTTTAGGGTTAGTGTGAGTATAAAGCCAATTCACGTTTTCTCTAGTATCACTCCCATCCCGTCCTAGTAGTCCTTCTGAAGCTGACTATAACTAGCTGGAAGTTGCCACCTTGCAATCATCCAATTGGGGGATGCAGAGGTTGGGAAACTAAGAAACAGACCTGAGGACAATGACAGATGTCTTCGGCCAAAGTACAGCACATCCAGCTGAATTCTGTTAAACATCTGTCAGAAAAAGGAGCCTAGTTGGGAAGAATGGAAATCTTTCTCTTCCCATCCCCTTAAATTTACAGAGCATCAGATAAGGAATAATGTGTTATCCTAAGGTGTTAGCCCAGCACCAGAAGACCCAGATTCAAGTCTGCCCCTAATCATGCAAGCTGATTGAGTGGCTTTCAGACAGTCATTCTCAGCCCAACCCACTTAACGGGGTTGTTGCTCTGGGGGGAAATGTACCCTGCGTTGAGCTCCTGAAAGGTGGTGGTAAATAAAATACAGTGCTCTACACAATATACGACATTTATTCAATTTGCAAAGGACTGTGCATGTGTCACTAATCCCACTATGATCTTTAGACAGTTCCGAAAAACACAGCGCGGAGACTATATGGCTAAAATCTCCCTTCCAAACAGGTAATCCGAGCAAATCTATTCAGTCATCTCTGGCAAGGCTTTTTAAAAGCTCCTGCGAATTCCAAAGCAGAAGCTGAACTGCTCCGTTCAGCTCCTACTTCTCATTCAAATTGGGTTTTGCTGCATTCGTTTCCATGGTGACAGTTGTGCTAGCCAACCCTGACTATATACAAAGGCGATCTGCCCAAATATGCCTTAAATCATGATTAAAAGAACCAGGAGAGACGGACAGCTCAGGTTTTTTGGCTTCCATTCAGCAGAGCAGCTGTTTATGCGCGCGCGCACACACACACACACACACACACACAGGAGAAATAGGACTTTGATGTATGGAGAGCAAATGGATTTGCATCTATTCTTGCAGCTGGGCCAATTTGCCTGTAACAGACCCTCTACAGAACGGTCTTAGCAAGCTTTCGCTCTCAGAACCCTTCCTAACGGATTTTCTTCCCCGGACTATTTATAGAAAGTAATGTAAAAAGCAATCTAGTTAATAAATGGAATCATTTTAGGAGGTACAATACATTTTTAAACATCACCTTGTAAGTACCACATGGAATCATTTTGATAGGTATGACTTTTTTTTAATAAAAATCAACTAAAATAAGTGCAAGGAATTGTCTAGGCAGCAATTTTTAAACTTATCTTTCATACAAGCACCTCTTTAAAACTTGCAACTGGTTAAAATTAGACTTCTGTTCTTCTCATACAAATGATGTAAAGTTTTTAATCCATGTGTAAATAAGATACAATTAACTATCAATCAGGAAGGCACATTAGGACAGCGAACTGTTTTGCTGTTGTTAATTCTATTTTGCCCTTGCTGCCAATGGTGAGTACCATTTAAAATTTCTCACAAAATGTATTGTCAAACTTCCCAGTTTTGCTAGGATCGTCTTCCTTCACTTTGTAACTGACAGATTCCCTTGGTAGCTTTCCATGGCAATATCAGATTTATTATTACTTTCATAGCTTCAACATATTCTTTTAAACTAAGGATCTTATCATATGTTAAATTGGGACAGATTTTTTTTAATTTGAATCTAATTTTTTTTCCATGAAGATTTAATCACTGTAAACCTATAAGAATATTTGTAGCTCAGGGTTGAAATGAAGGGTCCTTGGTACTCCTGGGCTCAGTTGTTTTCTTGCAGACATTTCATTATCGGTGCTTGGTAACATACAGCACTGATTATATTACTTAGTTTGGGTAATGAAATGTCTTCAAGAAAACAACCTCATTGTAAATCTCATGCCTATGACATTTTGGAAAAAATATATTCTTAACTGAGGAGCACATGAAACACTTTGTCACAGCAAGCTGTGTCTCCTATTTCTCAGTAAAAATGTAAGCATTGTGCTGAACTAGCTTGTGAGTGTTTTGAGTTCTGTTTCTGGCAACAATGCATGCCTTTTTTTTTAAAATGCCCAAGCAAATGAGAAGAGCTGTTGGTAAGATTCAGTCACACCAAGAGCAAGCATTTTCAATGACCAGCTGAAGTTGTAACTTTCATGTTCCTAAAGTAAAAGGTGGAATTAAAGAGTACTTAAGATCTATAAAACATTTTTAGTAAAATACCTAAGATCCATTCGGAATTACTATAACTTTTTTGTTTTGTTCATGTCTGCCTTTATTACCTTACGTTCCAAACAGGAGACAAGTATTAAACAATTTTTAAATAAGAAGTTAAAAATTAAAATTTAAAAAATGCATTGCTAGTAGCTTAAAAATTCACTTTATGTACTTACTACAATGGTAATCCTGTTTGAGAAATCCAACAGCGACACCCAGAGGCTAAAAATATTTGTCTCAGCACACAAATTCTTGAATGGGTTATTTAAAAAAAAAAAAAGAATTCAGACTACTCTTGAATCTTTATGAACTTTAACTGTGCATTAGGTTTCCACACGATTTCATTCCATCTAGAATGCTCGTGCCCCTTTGTGAAGTTTTATTCTGAACATCGATAAGCCACACCAGTTCAGCACAAGAGGCTGAATTTTTATAGATCGGGGCCTTTCCTGCCTCTTTGCTAGCTTAAGTGGCTTAACACTGGGCAAGGCAAAGTCTTATTAGTTACGTTTTTCTACTTGTGAGTACTGTAATCAAGTAAAAAACAACTTACTTTATTACAAATTTTACCATTTTATAAAACACGTTTAATTATAGAGATAGCTGTATTGTAATTAATATTTTGAAACAATTGTGATTTTGAGCTTAAATTATATACAGAACTGTCATTTTTGTATGTGTTAAAAAGATTGCTATATGACAAAATACTTTTCAGTTTAATTACAGTTATCATTGTAAATAAGGCTGAATGAAGAATCATTTACTACTTTATGAACATAGATTGTGAATGTAATTCAATGTTTTGCAGTATACAGATTTACTGAACTTGAAAGCTGCTTCATTTTATGTGAAAAAGTACTTTAAAGCTATATTTTAAATGAATTGATTCAGTGAAATCAATTATCTTTAATTTGCACATACAGATAGTATCTTTTCCATTTTACTTTGCGCATTGACACTAACTAGTAAGGTGTATATTGTGTCTAGAATGCATTTTGCAGATGCTTTCTGTACATAAAAAGAATACAGGGACTCAAACAATGCTGTGCAGCGTATAGCAGAGCCATTTTCGGCTTTGATGTACTCAAATTTTTTCAGTATTTAAAAGAAGTGTTTTGAATAATATATTAAAAAGTCTATTGTATAAATAAAGTCACCTTATTGTAAACATTCTGCCTTTAGAGCAATGTATTGAACAATTGCATCTTTTATTACTCACAGAAAGCAAGTATCAATAATCAGCAGCAACTCTCTCACTGGAACTTTGGTTTTTACCTGTTCTCGGATTCAGTCAGTTTTAATTTTTTAAAGACTCCCCAAGCTTATCTGAAGCAGAGTTTGGAACATAAAAGCGCAGCTTTAAAGGTTACTTTCCCAGCAGCTGCCATCATAGACAGAACATTTGGTCTCCTGGGGTTTCTGAATTTTGAAGGTTGATGATCCGGCTGTAGCTAAAGTTCATACAGGGTGGAAAGCATCTGGCAGAGCTGGGTAGATGTGGAGTATCTCTGTATCTCTTTCTCTCTCTCTCTCTCTCTCACACACACACACATTTAATGCACTAGTGTGGCCTTTATGCTATCCTTAACTTCCCAGCTACTAAAAAGTCAGTGTCTACTGCTTCACATAGGAGCACTTAAGCATACTTGTTGGAGATTACAACTAATGCCCAGAAGCATCTCTTTGTTCTGTAAGAATTCCTCCCAGCATATTTAGAAAACCTGAAACATTTTCTTATACAGACAAAAGCAAACATCGAGAAGATGCCATAGCACTCTCTTTACCTCTAATCAGAACATTTTCTCTTTCTTTAAAATAGGCCTTTAAGTGTATCAATGGCCAGCATCTATATCAAGATTCTGGAGAAAACACCCCTTACTGGAACAGCTGATTGGGGTAGGCAGAGGTGAAATTGTATGGGTGGAAGCTAGACCAGGGTGGCCAACTCTGGCACCTTTATGACCTGTGGACTTCATTTCCCAGAATTCCTGAGCCAGCAACCATTCCTGGCTCAGGAATTCTGGGAGTTGAAATCCACAGGTTGTAAAGGGGCCATAGTTGCCCACACCTGAGTTAGAACCAGCTGTCTTTTAAGCTTGTATTCAGTTAGGACTGCAGCTTTTGCAATCACCCTCAGTACTTGTCAGCATCCAAGAAATAATTCCATATATTGCTGAACAGATAGTATTATACAAGGAATTAAAACCTCAGTCTTAACACTGGTGACTCAACAGTACAATTCATCAAGATAATGTTTACTTAATATTTCAAGACTGGAATTTGGAGGAATCCTCACTCAGACAGGGACTTCGTATCAGAATAAAATAATCTGAAAGCAAGCCAAGTAGGATACCGCAATGAAATAAGTGTATTTATCCTTCCAATTAAGAAACAAACATACAAGAGGACAGAATACAAGGAAAACATTTTGAAGAGGGTATTTCCAATGTGATATGCAAGGGGGGAAATGAAATGATTAATAGGACAAAACAGAACCTCACAAGTTTGCTTCCTACAAAACTAATATTTGCAATGATGCCTGTGAAACCCACAAAAACTATGAGAGCCTATCAGCCCCAAAGTTGGGAATACCCAATAAAGTTGGGTTAAGGTACTACTTCCTTATATTTGTGATACTCTGTATTGTACGTTTCTTCCATAAATGTTTTTTGCATTTGTAAACGTGTATAAATGCTATTTTTAAAATATGTATTACATTCATGTACCAAAATACCAATGGCAACCAAATATTTAGTTTATACTTCTTCTATAACAGCCTTCAGACCGAAGCCTTAACATTGTATACATGAATGGCAAACACATTTTGGGGGCGCTTAAAACATATAAACAGGGGGAACTATAAGGCTGAGAAGTACCAAATATAAAATTAGAACATGGCCATACCAGATATATATGTTGAAGGGAGAGAAGATCATAAGCTACCATTTGGTTTTGCTGGGTAGAGTCATATATCATTCACCCAAATATATGCCATACAAATATGGTCCCAAGGACAGCCTGAGTTGCCTGCAAGTAGACTAAGATCCTTTGAGAACCCTAGAAGGAACTTCCTGGCATATGAATTTTTAAGCTATGTTTCTCAACAACGAACGCCATGATCTTGGTTCTTCAGAAAGTAAGATGTTGCACACTTTTTAGTTCACATCAGCAGCAACAGTAGGAATCCTGCTTCTCAGATACTCAAGCACGGCAGCTGTTCCCTTAGCCAGAATAGCTGCACGGGGAGTTCGGAAAGGGTTACCTTCCAGTAAAAGTACTCTAAGAGAAAGATAGAAACCAATTAGAACTGCTGTTCATTCAGATGCAGAGCCTATAAGAAGATAGAAACATTCAGAGGGAGTGAGGAAATCCATGGAGATTCCTCATTCAAACTGCAGAAAGCTGAATCAACATCAGCATGAGGATTTTGCTAGATTAAACAAACATTCAACAGCAATATTGTATATATAATCTATTTACCTTCCAGTAATATTTTTGCCACTTATTAAAATGTCTGTTTCTCCTCTACAGGCTTACCCTTGAAATCATATCCTCTCAGCATCTCTCTTGAAAGTCTGTCTCAAAGGCAGACCTAAAATCAGCTTTATATTTTGATTGATTGGTTTTTCTTACAGATGCAACTTCCAAAAGAAACCTACTACATTAAAGAAGCCTTAATGCATTCTAAATTCTTTAAATAAGAACTACAGATCAAAAGCATCAGTTAAACCTTCTTTAGGGTTTATTAGTATTCTGAAAAATAATTTTTATTTAATTTAAAGCTGATCTGCTGTACTTTAAGTAATTAATTGCATAGCCATCATTTGGAAACGTCAGGCGACTGAGTGTGCACTGTCCTCTTCACTCCCCAGAGGAGAAAGAATTCAATTTATTTAGACATGGCCTTTCTGACAAATTGATTCTGAGGTTTTTATTAAATTGAACTCGGTATATATGATATTCAAAAATTTACTTAGTTTGATAGGGCATAAATCTGATGGATCGGAATGCTCTACTCTCGGTCACTCATGTCCTGGTCACTTCCACATGGATTTATTTATTTATTTATTTAATTAGATTTATACCCCGCCTCTCTTCCCGGTCAAGGGGAACTCGAGGCGGCTAATAACAATGCTTAAAATACA